>CAHIKZ030002224.1:5630000-5635000 GCA_903632075.3 Acanthosepion pharaonis | reverse complement strand
TAAATTCTTTTTTAGCGAAGTAATCTAGGTACCTACACTACATGTCCCAACCTTAATAAAAAACGGAAGTTTATAGCCAAAATCTTTAAATTATTAGTAAGAAGAAAGGACCAAATATTTTTGATTATAAAATTATATATTTTATTCCTTATAACATCTTTTGAAATCTTGGTAAAATATTTTGGTTGGGCAGTCAACAGATGGGAGTGACTAAAGTTTAGTAAGTTTAAAATGAAAATAATTTCGATTTTGGTAATTCTTGCAAAAATCAAAGAATTGTCGGATTTTAATTACTAATGAATTGAATTAAAATAATATTATTTTTTTATTAGGAATTATAAAAATATTATTTTTTTTCTTAGAAATTATAATAATATTACTTTCTTTTTATAAAATCTTTGTAAAACGTTTTTTTTTTAAATTTATTACCAGCATAACTTATTTAATTTTATGAAATTTCGAGATAATCAATTTTGCAGGATTTGACGTAATAAAAATTTTTAATTTGTCATTTGGTTGACTGATGTTTTTTTTCAGAATCTCGAGTTTCGTTGCCAGACACTCCAGCTATTTGTCCCTGCACTTGTGAGAAGATACGAGAAAAACATACATACACAGACATAACAACGCATACACACACGCGCGCGCACACACACACATACATATATATATATATATAACGTAAGATTTAAAAGCAAGGGCCATTGTAGAATTTAAATCATAATTTTTTTTGTAAAACTGAAAGAGCAGTCACCAAAATTTACTGTGAATTGTAAAAGAAATTCTACTTTCAATTTCCTCATGGCGCTTTAGTTAAAGACCAGGAGCACCGGACGATATGTGACAACAATATTCTACGCCTTGTTTAGGGCCTGTATGAGTTTTCCAAAAAAGAGTGAGGCGTTCAAGTCAAGTTGAGCCTGAACCACGCTGATAGTGAGCAGGGATGTTTCTCTATAGTGAGTAAATGACAGCAGTTTCGTTCTGGATGCTTTAAAATGTACAAATCATTTCCTGCCCATGTCAACCATAGATTGGAGGTCGTTTACGAGACCAGCGGCAGGTTCACTTTATCAGCAATGCCGGATATACTATTGAGACCGGAGTAAATGGTAGCGTCCTCTGCGTAGATGCCGACTTTAGAACTGGTGACGTCATGAAGATCATTGATGAAGATCAGAAACAGTGTAGGAACAAGGAGAGATATTTGTGGAACATCTGCGTTCGTATGGAAGGAACTGGAAGTGAACCTGTTCAGCACAACCTTCATTTCATCCTTAAACAGGAATGACTGGATTAATTCAAATAATCGTCCTGTAATCGTTCTGAAGCTTAGAAGGCCAGCATGACAAACTCCGTCAAACGACTTCCATATACCTGGGGCAAAACCCTGTCAAGAGCTCGGTATATATATTCAGTTTTGGCCGTAAGCACAACAACAGTTGACTGGGTAAAGCGGAAACCATATTGTTTATCAACGAGCAGGTCGTAGGAGCTGAGATACTTAACTACTTCGGCATTGATAAAAGTCTCGAAAATTTTGCCCAAATGTGGAAGGAGACTGATGGGACGGCAATATATATATATATATATATATATATATATATATATATATATATATATTAGAAAATATTAATAGTATTTATAGCAGCAAATATTATATGCCAAATTAGACAATTTTAATGTATACTAAATTTAAAAACATTCGTGCTAATAATCTGATTGGATTATGATTGGCAAAATAGAAAGTGCTAAAATACGTATCGATGATAAATGATTGTATTTATGCTTATATATATATATATATATATATATATATATATATATATATAAAAAAAAAGAAGAGAGGTGCCGCAAACGTTTTTGGTTGCAATGTTGATTTATTTAGAAAAAATAACAATGTGACGTCGTCCCCCCTGGTCGCAGCGTCGACTCTGTCGTTCGATCTCGTTCGCGGCTCCAGTTGTGACGTGACTTGGCTGCCCAAGGGTCTGATATCCTGGTCACGGACAGCACCAGTTGTGACGTCTTTGCCGCGGCGTCAGCTGTTCGCTCCTCGCTGCTCCAAGTGTGACGTTCTAACCTTTTGGTTAGATGATTACCAGCCTCGCCGTACCCAACTCGCTTCCAACACCTGGTTACTAGGGTAACTGCACTGATCTCCGGTCTGCCTACCCACGTTGTGATTAGATCTTAGACAGACGGGATCAAACAGGGATTGGGGCCGTATGCAAGCTTGGTTCGACGGGGTGGTAACACATAAGTAAAAAGAAAAACTCACGAGGCCAAAAATTACTGATAAAAAGGGTAACAACCTTTTTATATCTAATTGTTCGTTACATAAAAATCATTCCTACTTCCCGACCCGTTTTGTGGACTGTGGCACCAAGCTTCTACCATACAACTTAAAGACTTCGAGTTGCCTACTCTCTAGAAATTTGCATGTCGGGGTGTGGTTTGGTTTCGACACTGGGCGCTGATCTCTACCAGTCGCTCACGGCTGATTCTTCTCTTCGGCTTGAGTTGGACGAGCTTATTCACTTCGGCCTTCACTTCGACGGTTGGACGAATCTCTATTCTCAGGCTTGGCTTGATTTCAACTTCTTCTAGGCGCAGCTGCAAGTAACTTCTTCGTCGTCCGTCCTGCAGCTCTTCTCGTCAAGGTCCGAACTCTTCTCTCTGCCGTCCGGGGCTGAACTGAGCTCTCTGTCGTCCGGGGCTGAACTCTTCTCTCTGCCGTCCGGGGCTGAACTGATTTCTGTCGATTGGGGTTCTGCTTATATTGACGCCGTAACAAACTGAGGTGGGTCTGTCGGCGTCAGGGTTTTCTTGATAATTCCAAAAGTCGCATTATTTCTGATTTCCCATTATCGCTCTTACTTTCACTCCCACTTCCCTACAGTTGCCTCTGGGGGAGGCGCATACCGTTCTCCTGGTCTCTCGTATGTCAGGTGACCGTTTTCGACCAATGGATCCTGGTCGAGCGTCCTTCCTCTTTCCTCGCACATCACGTGACCGCTCTCGGCTAATGAGATTCTGGTCGGGCGTCTCTCCCCCGCTTCGTGACGTCTCCAATCGGGCGTGGTCAATCCGGGGCTTTGTTCTGGGAAGAAACACCTTGTTTAAAAAAACAAAATTTAAATTGTCTTTTTTTGTATACGTGGTATTTGTCAAAATAGCCCGCCGCTAATTAGATGTGACTTCAGGAAGAATTTTTCTCGTCCTGCCGGCGCCCTCTGTGAGCTAAAACAATTGCTTTCATTTCTTTCTTTCGCTCCGGCCTGTTAATAGAATCTTAATTATCTGAATTGAAAATATCTTCACTTATCATCGTGGGGGTTCTTATCCTCAACTCTAGAGCTGGTTAGGATCTGTATACAATTCCAGCGGTCACCTCTCATCTCAATGACACCCCTTTTTGATTGTCACTTATTAATATTTCTTTTTCCATTGTTCTAAAAATCCCATTTCTCCAACCAAATTGACAAGGAACTTCCACACTCCGCGGACACGAAAGTAGGTCAGGTGTTCTGACCGATATCTGGTATTTTATCAATCGTCCGTCTTGATATCATGTCTTTTCCCTTTCTTTCTTTTTATTATCTCTAAACTCTATTCTTTCAAATAACAATTTCTATTGTTCGTGAATTTCGGTCAGGCGCGTTGGCCTAGATATCTCTTGACACCTGTTTTTACTTATGACCGGGTTTTGTATTATCTATTTCTCCTCTTTCTTTTTATTATTTCTAAACTCTATTTTTTTTTCTTCCTTCTTCTTCCCTTCGGATCGCCTAAATACAATTAGAGAATTATTCTCAAAACTCAATTATTCTTCGTCTAAATAACTAACAACTGGTTAATAAACCGAATAAAAATTAAATCATATTCCTATGAATATCTCTTTTTAGTCTTTCTAATAATGCAGGGTGCCACACAAAGCATAATATTTTTTCTAAATAAATCCACATTGCAACCAAAAAACGTTTGCGGCACCTCTCTTCTTTTTTTAATATACATACTTTTCTCGTTGGAACCACTACAACATATTTCTTTTATATATATATATATATATATATATATATATATATATATATATATATATATATATATATATGTACAGATATATCTATCTGAATTTCCTCAAATCAATCATACTAAATTTTGCCAATAATTCAGCTCGGCCATATTCAGTATTGCTTCTTTCGTGTATTTTTTGTAAAGAAAATATCTGTTCACTTGAGCCCAGTTTTTGTCTGGTTTCCTTTTGCGTCTACTTTGTTTGCATTAATGAAACTCGTGTTGAATTTTATTCCAACTTCGTCTTTAGCATTCATTATCATAACTTTTTCAAAGTCTTCTTTTTCCTTTCATTATTTCTTTCTTTTTATTTTCCTTTTTGATTTTTATTGTCGTTTCCTTTTTCTTCATTTTTTTTATACACTTTGAGTTTGTTTTTATATCCTGACTTTCATCAACTTGTTTTCTTCATTTTAGCTCCCTATTCTTTTTCTCATTGTTATTCCTTCATTAATTCATTCATTTTTCTTTCTTTCATATAGTATATTAGATTTTACCTTCCTTCTAATTTATTTTTTTCTTTTTCTGCAATACTCTTTCCGTTAAATGATTGATATATAACTTCTATATGTGCCTTTCTTTTTCTTTCTTTAATGTCCATTCAATTCCCGCGTTGCCTTTTCATTCTCTTTTTGTTTCTTTATTTCCTCATCTTATTTTTATTTTGTTTTCTTCCATCTAAAAGTATTTGTCTTTACCTTTCTTCTTTTACCCTCTCTCCTTACAATACTTGTTATTTTCTTTCTATTTTAGTTTCCTTAGTTTTACACAATTTACAATGTAAAATCTTTCCTAATTTTCATTTTTTAAATATTTTTATTTAATATGTTTTCATATTTATATCTAATCACCGTGTTCCTTTTAAATTCAACTCGAGACTTGAACGCACTTATTTTTCAAATTTTATTTCTTTCTTAATCAAA
>CAHIKZ030002224.1:5420000-5622500 GCA_903632075.3 Acanthosepion pharaonis | reverse complement strand
TATGTAGCGAAGGAGTCATATTTTTTATTTTAAATAATTATAGATTAAGATCTACTTCTGTATGGATCACTGTTTTTTAAAATTTAAAATAAAAATTCTAAAGAAATCCGGATTTTTTACCTAACGTGTTCTTTCCTATATTTCTACATATCTGCATACACACACACACACATACATATATCTCTCTCTCTCTATATATATATATATCTGATGCGATGATAATGAAAGTAATATATAAATTCCAACTTTCACAGCAATAATCCAAATTCGATAATGATATGTAGAGCGATAATTATTTATTATAATTTTATCATATAGCCAAAACCATTTTACTCACTACAAAGATGCAACTTCGTTTCAGTGCATGTCAACTGCACTTTGAAGAGAGAGAATCTAAAATGTTTATGAAGATTCCTGCTTGTAATCAAGCCGTATGTGAAAAGTAACTTCCTTTTTCAATTTGTTTGAAAAGAAAAAATACACATGAAGCCAAAAGGGTGACGGAGTGAAACAATCGTGCTTGTTGACAGCAGTTTGGTGAAAAACGGATGGGGTGTTAAATGTTGACTGGTCTCTGGAGATTTTTTTCTTGTCTATAAACACCGGTCGAATGTTTAAGAACATTTTTCCTATTTATATATATATATATATATATATATATATATATATATATATATATATATATATATATATGCATGCATACATGCACAAAGATATTAATCGTAATTGTCCATGAATTTTTCAAAGATATAATTGTTTTAAATACAATATATTACCGGTAAATATGCCAATATTGTACCGGACGAAGATACAATGTACAGATATATTACAGATGATCATATTTTCTGGAATAGCCTAAATGCCATTCGACTTTGCGCTGTACAATAATTTTTATCGTTACTTCAGAATGTATAACCTTAATTTTCTGACTGTTAACGAAGCAATATGTTGACTACAAGTAGCATTTAGATATACCTGATGAATTCATAGGTCAAATCGATATTTATGTTGTTATGAACACAACAAAGAAAGAATAATCGACATGATAAAACATATTCACAATATAATTACTATGAGAGGCGAATTTAGTCTCTCAGGAAGCAAAACTAGAAAGTAAATGAATTGATATGTAATGGAAATGACATGCATCCGATTAAAGCGGTTAAAACGATAGTCTGATGCATAGTGAAGACAAAGTAAATATACAATGGAAAGTACTAAATGTAAGATAGACATGAGAAAAGAATGAGCATTTGCAAATCAATATAGATCGATTAAATAACAATTCTGAAAATGTTGAACTGACTGAAAACTATAAAAATATGTTAATGTAAACAATCTCTCCTTACGTCTTCAAATCTAAAGTGATGCCAAAATTGGAGAACAATATTAGGAAATTTGAACTTTAAGGCTAAAATATAATTTCTCGCAATTGACTTGACATATGTGTGTAAATTGGAATTATGTATTGAAGCTATCATACACGCACGTACGCACCTACACACGCACGTACGCACCTACACACACACACATACATATATATATATATATATATATATATATATATATAGTGCTTGGACAAAATAATTGGAATAGCTGCAAATTCCACTCCTATATTTCAAAAACCAAAAATATTTAGAACTTTAACTAAAACTTCGTAATTGCAGGTTATATCTATTGTAAATACGTTTATTTATCTAATTTACTTACCTTCTTTTATTCATTTTAGAATTTTGTAAATTTTAGGCTAAATGCCTGACCTCTCCTTGTTCGAAAAAGGGAAATTAATTGCAGCTCTGAGGGCAGGATCCTCGATCACTAAGGTTTCAGAACTCTTTGGCTTTCTAAGAGCTACAATATCAAGAACTATGACGCAATTCTGGAAACAGGACAAAACCTCTTGCAACCGTAGCAATTCGGACCGGACTTGCAAACTTACTGACACGGATCGACGTGCATTAAAACGAAATGTGGCAAAAAGTTATTGGATTACTGCGGCCAAAGTGACTGATGAGTTTAATAATCATCTGAATAGTAGTTTCTTCTAAAACTGTTCGTCGTGAGCTCCATAAGGCAGCATATTATGGAACCGTAAGGTGACCTCTTCTCTCTATTCGCAACATTCAGAAGATCACAATGCCTGTTCTGCAAACCAATTGAAGCAACTCACATTCTCCGACGTGTCCAGTTTTTCTCGTTTCCCAATTACAGGGCCAGTTTATGTGTGGAGGAAGCCCAATGAAGCTTACAAACCTGACTACCTTCTTCCAACAGTGAAGTATAAAGGTGGATCAATGATAATTTGTGTTGCTATATAATACAAATGTCTCAGTTCAATAGTTGCCCTGAATGGTAGAAATAACAGCAAAGTTTACCTGAATATTTTGGGAGATCATGTTCATCCAATGGCCCATAATTTATTCCCTGATAGTGACTGCATCTTCCAAGACGATAATGCTCCAATACATACCGATCGAGTGGTTAAGAATTGGTATGAAGAGCAGGAAAGTGAGCTAGAACACATGAAGTAACCCTCACAATCTCCAGATATCAATATTATTGAACATTCGTGGTGCATTTTAGAGCGACAAGTTAGGAGACTCTATACTCCACCGTCATGTAAAGAGATGGAGCAGGTGTTAATGGAAGAATGTCTGAAAATTAATCTGGATGAAGACAGGAAGCTGTATGATTCCATTCCTAGACGTATTAAAGATGTATGCGAGGCTAAAGGAGGACTAACTCCATATTAAATAAATATTCTTTGAATTTAACAAGTGTTTCAATTATTTTCTTGAACCCATTTTATTTATATATATATATATATATATATATATATATATATATATATATATATATATATATAAGATAGATAGATAGATAGATAGATAGATAAAATCTAAATCTGATGACCCTGAGAAGAAGTTGACGGAGAGCTGCGTCTACGAATCACTGGATTCTGGATGCTGAAAGTAACATTAATTAGCTACGAGGCAAGTTTTAGTCACATTAATTTTTATATGTATATATGCATATTAAGCAGCATATACTCATTCAAACATGTTTCATTGAAAAATATAGATAAAATATATGTATATAATTCAATGAAACATCCTTGAATATATATATATATATATATATATATATATATATGCATTGAGCTCGAACTGTTTATTATTGCTTGAACCGGCTTCTAATGCACTGGATGGAGCGGGTTGGTGATAGTAGTCGTGGCTGGAGGGAACACCGTCCTGTGGGTAAGGGAAAGTCGGATGATGTCCACCACGGAATATGGGATCGAGCGGCGTTATATCGAGTCTAATTCGTTACCTCTTCTTCACCATGACCCGTTAGTAGAGTTTGTATGACGCTTGCTTGATATCGTAACTGTCCGAGTTTCAATTACCGGTAGTGTATGCGCCCTGCTGGTGATTCATATATATATATATATATATATATATATATATATATATATATATATATATATATATAATCCGTTGGCATATAATCCAAGCGAATTCTATTTATGCAATATTAAAATTGATTCACACATAGAGCTCAATATTTTAATTAAACATATTTCATACAATAGGATTTAATATTGCATATATATGATGATCATTATCATGTAAATTGAAATAAGTTATGAGTATTTTCAAACCAGTCATGGATGGTAAGTTATTGAAATATATATATCCAAACCGAAGAAAGAAAAAGGGGAAAAAGACAAGAAATGGATGGACCAAATAAAAAGTAGGAAGGAGTGTAAGACTGGATGAGAGGGATGGTCAGAGGAGAGAGAAAATGACTATTTTATTTTAGACACGGTAAGAATCAGAAGGTAGTTTAGACATAAAGAAAACCATCTTAAATCTATTAAGAAAGTTAATATTATATTCAAAAATAAAAGATAAAAGCATTTATTTTAAAGACGGATATTTCAGAATTAAAGACTTATTAAAATTAACAATATAGCAGAAAAATAAACCTTTTTTATATATTAAATAATTAAAATATTTTTTTAATATATTAAGAAGATTATATTTTCTTAAGGTGAAGTATCTTATCTATCATCAACATTTAAATCATCATATTTTGAATTAAACATATATTAAACGATTCCAATCTGCGCGGTAAAAGCAATTTAATATATAATGTAATGAACCATTCAAAAGGAAGATTAAATATAAGTAAAATTCTACACTTAAAATTAGAAAATAAGTGAATGAAGAACTGCCTTTAGAATAAATATTACAATAAATAATAAATATAAATATATTAATTAATATTAAAAATAAATAATATATTAAATATTATAATGAAAAAATCTCATTAATTATTAATGAATAATACATAAAATGGTTTTATCTCTTCCACAAGAGAGAAGCATAGAAGCCACGGTTAAATGTAACAATTTCAACTTTAAAATGAAAAGATCTTGCTGTCAGTCTAATATACTCTTTTGTAATTCTTAAATACTAGGTTCCAAAGAGGAATATTCACGATTACCATGAAAATAATTATAGAACATGTCGGAGAGAAAGTAGGTAAGTAGGTTGTAAATTGACTGAATCCGAGATGCCAAGTCAAGAGAAAAATTATTGCAGATAGTTCTTTGTATTTCATGAAGGATCTCAAAATACGTAGCAGATGCTCCAGGCCAAATGCGACAGCAATATTCAGTGCATGAATGAATGACAGACCTATAAATGTGCTACATAGATTATGAGGGGAAGAAATGTAAAATAACTTTCTTAGTAAAAGATCTAGTAATTAATTCAATATAATCTTTCCAATTTATTTCAAAGGGAAAAGCTTAGGATGAGAATCTGCAATGAGCCATTTACCTGGAGGTTAGCATCAGCCCTTCTGAAGGATCAAATTATTTATTAGTACAAAAATAAAATCCACTGTAATGAGTATACTTCTCACTGTATTTTGTCTTATTGCCTGATGTGGTGTCATATGTATTGAGATTGGTATATACTTTCATAGTACCCCATCGAGGGTACTCCAAGAGCAGCTCCTGTGTCCGTATCTTTTGCAACCTGTGTAGAGTTTTTCGACCTCTGATCATTCGAGAACTTTTACCGAGTGTTTATTTCACAAACTGCCGATCCACTGTTTGTCTCAACAGTCTTGTATACAGATGAGGCAACATTTGGAAGAGATGGAATAACAATTTTACACAACCAACATTTGAGGATGGATCGGAATTCCTATGGAACAATACAGGCTAGACACTAACAACAGTTTGCGATTAATGTGTAGTCTAGAATTGTAGGTGACTGTCTGGTAGGTCCATATGTTCTCCCAACACGTTTTACAGGAGCTGTCTACAGGGACTTTTTGAACAAACTTCCAGACCTGCGCAAGGATGTACCCGTGCTAATACAAAGACACGTGTTTTTTAAGCATGATGGGATTCCGGCCCATTTTACTTACATTGTCGCGATACACAGGCTGCCATCTACCAGGAAAGATGGAAAGGAAGGGGAAGGCCGGTTCCATGGACTTCACGTTCCACTGAACTCAGTACTTTTGATTTTTATCTGTGGGTCCGCCTAAAATAATTCGCTTATGAAACAAAAATTAATAGCGCAGCGACGCTTCATCAAATCAACGTGTCATGGAGGCCTGGGAAACCATTCGACACCGGGCGGAAGTATTTGAAAGACTCCGTGTGAATGCGCGTGTATAAGCAAAAGCAGGATATTTTGAACGCTCGCCTTTCGGGCATATATTTATATGTATATTTTATCTTGTTTTAGTGTCAGAAATCCACACAGTTTGTAAATGTATGTTTGATACACCCTGTATAAGGTCATACACCTTTCCTCTATAACTGTTCTTGGTTTATAAAAAATATATATATCGTTATATATTTTGGAAATATGTGTAATGATATTAAAGATTCCTACAGTAAAGTTGCTGAATTCAATAATACTCTTTATTAGAGCTATCCAAGCATTAAATTATAAATTTACAAAATTAAGTCACATGTGAACGAATTTATTTTAATTTAATCAGAGAAATAAGTAAAAGCATGAACGAATGAAGAACTAATGAAAAAGAAGGAAATTTGAACAAAGAGAAACAGAATTCTAACATAGGAGTATATAAGTAATATAATCAAGAAGCGCAGAAAGAGACAAAGACAAAAAAGCTGTTTAAATCAAATTGATATTTCTCATGAAAAAAATAAGTTCGAAGTATCAAATTAATGATATGCCTGGTTTAAATGACAAAGTGGGAAACCATATTGAAAGAATGAATTTGAATTTGTAGTGCGACAGTGATAGGAGTACACAAGAAATCTTTGTTTGCAGACAGACAACCACGACAAAAGAACCGGAGATTGGCATTGCTCGAATACAGAAAAAAACAGCATAGTAAATCCTTTTATCCAAAAGATCTTCATTATCTTTGACTGGACTTGAGTATTTTTGTATTGGGCGCCAGTTCCTTGACATCTGATTTGAATAACGATCTTTTTCATCAGACTATATACAGTGACCTGCTCAGTGTATTCAAATCGATAGCAATTTTGAGGCGAGAAAAAACATCGTTAGAGACTGGGAGAATTTTAAGGATTTTCGTTTAAGTAAAGGGAAAGTGCTTTATTTGATATTAGCACTTGACTCACACTACCATGGATAAGTTAGTTGGCCAAAACACCGTGTGTCCTCGGTGGTTTTACTGCGTATGCCGTTCTAACAGGAATTGCATCTTTGATTTGACATCAAACAGTATATCTGCAGATTAGAAAATTTAGCCGGAATTTACAGAAAAGACAAATATTACAGAAAAGGAAAATGCTTGTTCTGGTAAATATAAGAGCAAGCAGAGATGGCGTATTTTTTTTTAAATAAATAGATAAAGGTTTCAAAAAATAAGTAGTAAATAAAATTCAAGTTGTACAAATTAGTTGCAAATGAAGATGTCTCATTGACAATTTGAAAATTATAAATCGGCTGAAATATTGAAATAATTGACTATAAATTCAAATATTGATGGAAGCTGAAATTTAATGTATTTTCAGATTGCGTAAACAATAAATTAAAAATATATATGAATAGCTGGATCGAATAAATACGTGTAATAATATGAAAAAATAATGAGCGAAAAAATTAAAATCAATAGAAATAATGAATGAAAGAAAAACAAGGAGTAAATAAAGAAAGAAATAAAGAAATAACGAAAGAAAGAAAATATATCCAGAGAAAAAATAAAACAGAAAAAAACGAGTGGATTAGCAAAAACTAGGAAAATAATAAAAAATATGGAAGACTAAAATCCAAAGAAGAAGTGTCAGCAATATTATTGGTGCTGATCTTGCACCTCGGGTTCAATTCGTCATTTCCTTTCGTCTTTTAATGATAATTTTATTAAGCTTATCAGACAATATGAAAGGAACTTACTTAAAACAAATAGACAAGACATGTTTATATTATTTAATGAAATATGCATCAATGAAACATTGGTGCCTAAATATAAGAAACACACACACATACATACATACACACACACACACATATATATAACACACACACACATAAAAATATATAATTTTTATTTATAATAAATATATCTAGAGGGAAAGAGAAAAAAGAAAGAGCTACAAACATGGATAGATAGATAAAAAATCGCACAGATGCAAAATGAAGCTCCAACCGTTTTTGATTTGCTAATCAAATCAATCTCGCCAGAAAAAAGGTTTTAAAAAAAAGAAACGAGCTACAAATATGGACTTGACGATCCGTTTAAATCGCAACCTATGTAGGTCTTGTCTGCCCAAAGGTGTAATATATATATATATATATATATAATATAACAAAAGAGCTAAACACAATACTCCATGTTTATAAGACCTAGATACATCTAGTGAGCCAGACAAACCTACCTAGGTTTCAAAAGAAATAAAAAAAAAATGAAAAGTTTTTTTTCTGATTTCTTTTTGAATTTTTAAATTTTTTTTTAGGTCTGATGAATTGGATAGTAATTACGATTCCAAATTAATAAATTATAAACATGGAATATTAGTGCTTAATCCTTTTTATTATATTCTTACTCTGTCCTGGACATTGAGTTCTACCTGGATTCTATCCTCTTGGAATTTTTTACATATACTTGTATGTGTATGAATGTATGTATATATATTTATATATATATATATACATATATACACACACACACACACACACACATATATATATATATAATTTTATTTAGAACAATAAAAAATATTAAAGAACAGACACACTTGCTTGTAGATTAATATTCTTTCGTTTTTATTATTATTATTATGTCATTTAGATTCCCCGAATAGTTTCGGCCAAAATGGCCATCATCAGGAGAAAAAATATTTCTTTGCTGGAAGCAGTGAACTACAGAAATGAATGTCTTGATTGAGAAAATGAACATTTGTAAATATATATTCATATATATATATATATATATATATATATATATATATATATATATATATATATATATATCTTCTCTGTCGGTCTATTTTAATATCTCAGTCTCTGTTTCTCATTCCCACATATAATATACCGATTAGACAAATAAATATTTATTAATTTCCGTTTTCACATCTCGTTTGTCTTTCTTTCCTATAACAGACAGTTCTTTGAACAATTTTGACTGGTTTCTCGCAGACGCAGCCCAGTAATGTTTACTTCAATAGTATTAGTTATCAACCAATATGGCATCTTTGCATTTCAAACTGTCACCACGAAAATTGTATTTGCCGCATTAATGACCTGAAGCCATATAAGATTCGCCGTCTATTTTATGCAAATAAAACAAAACTGAAATCATGTCTTTGCTTTTTACAAGTGGATTTTGGCAATTTTCGATGTGTGGAGAAAAAAATCCAAATAGTTGAAGACTGATGTTCTTGATTCAACTTTCGGATTGAATGGTTTGTGAGCGTTAGGAGTTAATTGGACAAGAAAGATAAGAAATAGTGAATTGGCGCCGAGATGAGAAAAAAAAATAAATGAACACTTTGAAGATAGAAAGATTAAGTAATGAGAAGAGAAATGGAAAAAGCGAAAGTAGGAAGAATTCGAAAGAATGAATGTAAGAATGGAAGAGACAAACAAAAGAAACTCTAAAGACATTTTGGAAATGGTAAAAATATAATAAATAAAAAGGATAAAAGACAAATAAATACATAAAAAAAATAAAGAAACAAACAAACAAGAAAGTTATTATGAAATCAAAAATAAAAATGAAAGAAACAGCAAAAGATAAAGCATTAAATAGGTAAAAAAAGATGAATAAAATGGAGACAACGAAAGATGAAAAAAAAAAGAAAACGAGAAAGAAAGAAATAATAGAAGAATATATAATTAATGAATAAATAAAGCAAGGCCAGGGAAAAAATAAATATTAAAGTAATATTGATGTGTTAAAAGAAAGAAAGAAAGCAAGAAAGAAAGAAAGAAAAAAGAGAGAAAGAAAGAAAGAAAGAAAGAACGGAAGAGGAATAAAAAAGGAAGATAAAGGTTACAATGAGGAAAGACGTATAAAAAAAGAAGAAAAGAAAATTAAATGATTAAAATATCAAGATAAATAGAAAATAATGTAATGAAAAAAGAAAATATAAAAAATAATAAGACAAATGTGATAAAAAGTGTCAAGGACACATGACACAGTGAGTAAAGCGTTGGTTAGATCCAGTGACATGACCCAAAGGGTGTGAGTTCAATTCCCGGTTAAGGCAGTAGAGAATTTTCAGATGGAAATTTTCAACGGATAACTGACATCCATTAAACGTGGAACTGGAACAGTCTACCCCAGTGAGCGAAATAAAGCTTGAAGTTCGACATTCCAACCACCGGGATATGGCGACAAAGATGAGGACAATAGTCCGAATATTGTACATAATGTAAATGTGATAACATTTTCAAAAACAAATATACATAAATATGCTATTATTTAAACATTTGCTCTTGCTTCTATAAAACTAAATTGTTAAGAGAGAATGAGACTATGTTAAACAATGTGACACCTTTTACCAAATTCATTTTTAGCAACAAATGTGGGTCTTGCTTGAGAGGAAATGAAAGTCTTTCATATTAACGAATGAATGTTCTAATATATAAAGAGAACAATTTCATATTTCTAATCTAATCTAATCTAATTACTTTTCATATTAATTATTCAGAATCGTTATGACTTTTTCACTATTTAAGATACTAACGTTATTCGGGATTTATATTTTTTCATGTATGTAGAAGTATGAAACATTCTTCTATAGGAAAATATAAACACATTACCAAGTTAGCAAGTACTTTGCTTATTATAAGATTTTCTTATATATATATATATATATATATATATATATATATATATATATATATATATATATATTTATTTGTGTGTTTATATGTATGTATTATGAAAAGTGGACATTGATATCTGTTCAGTGCTTAAACATAATCGACAGGCCATAGCCTAAGGAATTGCTTTTAAGCATCAAACAGACTGTCGCCTATGAGTGTTGACTACAATTCACACTTTTACATTTACATACGCTCTATCCCTCATATTGACCAATTTTACCTATAAATATTGCCTAACTTGAAAGTATATTTTTTATTACACACGCATATATATATATATATATATATATATATATATATATATATATATATATATATATATATATATATATGCATATACAGACAATTAGGTAAAATATTTACTTATCATTGTTGGAAGCATTTTACTCGATATATATGTTGAGTAGATATAGTTGTTATTTTAAACTGTGAAACTAAAATCTCTCTACCTAGAGATTGAAAACCTCTACTAAAGGAAATATTTCCCAGGTGGAATCGAGCTGAATTGCCTTCTTTCATCATGGAGACTTTTTCCAAATTAAACATGTCTTACAAATTTGGCTCTGGGAAATGGCCACGACAAACAGGGAGACATTCCTATTTGAGAATTCCAGATGTCTAGTTGGAATCTGTCGATTTCCATATAGATTTGTATTCTTTCTCTCATCGGTCAGTTAATCTGTCTATTTAAATCAATCATCAAAAATTTTTTTTTCCTTTTTTAGACATTCATTTATTTTGTAAATTTCTATCTATTTTAAATAAATAACTTCATGAAAAAAGATGTATGCCGTCCATAACTTATTTCTCTTTTTTCTCTTTTTTATAGGTAAGTACAGCTTGAGTTCATTTGTAAAGAAATCGTTTAATATCGTTGGATAACATGTGTAACGTAAGTATTGAAAAGAGACAGAGCCAGTATCTTATTGGTAAATATATTCTTTGACAGTTTTCTTCCTTACTTTACAGGAATTATCTTTCTTATCAACTTTCTATGAATTATTTGCATCAGAAAGTGATTTTTATATTCCAGTACATCAGGGTGTTTTTTCCCCGACTTTTCGAATTAACCATTAAATATCTACTTAGAAGATAATACATATTTTTTTCTTTCCTTCTTTATGGTATTTCTTTTTGTTTCTTCATATATATTACTGTTTGGAAAACGATCTGTTTGTAGATTTCATTAAATCATATTTCCTGTTCACATTGACGGCCAAGAAATCAATGAGTGGAGAGTCAGTACATTCATACTGTATTGTAATTTCTTGTAAATATCATATTATTAAGTCAGTTATATTCAATCCATACAGGACTATCATACGCACATTGAGAATATGAAGAAAGAAAAACTATTAGCAGAGTTATCACGTTTCTGCCGTAGGATGTTGTTATATAACAAGTAAACTACAGACGATAGACAGACTGAGAGACTGAATAGCAATCATCGGGCCACGTTTTAATATAATGAAATTAACTAAAAATGATTATAACATTTAAACTTTCACTGTCCATAAACAATTTCATGATTGTTCATGAAATAAAGTGCTGATAGAAATAAATATAATAAAAAACATTGATCTTTTTCAAATCACACATCAATGATAAAAATCCCTCTGGTTTAATGGTTAGCAAGAGAGAATCTTTTTCATTTCTTATTAATAATTATAATATCTTCAATGGCTGCTCAAGATATGTAGCCTTGTGCTAAATATAACGTAAGTTTTTTTTATGTGTTCGCTTATGGTCATGTTAAGCAATTAATCTGGTTGAATATTACTACACGTTAGTAAGTTTAGTCTTCACTTTTTGTCACAGAATTGTTATCTTGTACCACCGCATAGCAGAATATAATATATGAAAATAAAGCGCCAGTGAAAGATTCTGAACCATTCCAAAGTAGATATGTTTAATTTTCCTAATCGTTTTTATATCCAAATATATGAATAATTAAAAAAAGAACAACCATTCTGTGGTAAATATTAACTTTGGCGCTAGCAATTCTCATAAAATAAAATATATTTACATTGTTATTGTTATGAGGTTATCATACAATGAAGAAATTAATAATATTAATGTAATTAATAGAGAAATATCTTCGCTAACAGACATAATATAAGCATTAACGTACTAATAATCCATTGATTGACGTTATCTTTATGTATAAAATTGTTGTCAGATGGATTAGTTTAGAGCAGAAAGTACTTTCGAAAACTTCTTGTTCTCATCGTCAGGCTGTAATTTTTTTAATTGGAAATACAAACCCAACACGAAATAAAATAATATAGAATATATGCTGCCCAATATAATACGTTTATTGCTATTATTGTAGATTTTTATCGTTTAATCCCAAGCAAGGCGATAATGCCACTCACACGCAAAGTGTTACTAAATGTGAAAGATAATTAGATATCAATTACTGAGGGTAAAAGAAAATAAAAGAACAGATTTTATAAAAGACAACATATGGCGATTGATATTTTACTTGGCAGGAATATGATCTCCACAGGCGAGAAGTGCGAAAGGATGTATTGTAAAATTATATCTTAGTTTTACATCGAGATAATTAAATAATAAAATCATATCTAGTTGAACCTTCTGTTCAACGGTTAAATTCATGTTGACTTGTTACCAAAAAGGAAAACTCATAATAACAATTGCCATGAAAATATTTAATACACAAAAAAGCTAAGTAAGGCAATGGGGAAGTGAGTGAAGCCGAGATGCCATGTTTGGTCCAATAAAGTTACAATTTCTGTTTTGTATATCGACACGAATCTTGAGGTATATCGGAGAAGCAACAGACCAATATTCAAAGCACGAATGACGGGAAGATTTACAAATGGTTAGCATAGATTTTGACGAATAAATTGTCTGGCACGCCACACCGAACCAAATTTTCTAGCAGCAGACTTAGGAATTGAATCAATATAATTGTTCAATTATATGTCACATGAGATCAAGAAGGCACAACGTGTTGTTCATCTGGAGGTTAGCATCATCCATACTAATGAAAAGAAAATATACATCGCTGAGATGGCTGAAAGCGATTGCTTGCCCCAGTTAACAACAGATTGAAAGTAATGTTAGAGATATGCTTCCATGTTTTAGTTTATCGAACATATTGAGATTAGTTTTGGATTTACTATTTTCTCATGAATAAATTAAATTGATAGCGCGTGTTGTTGTTAGGGTCACACCTACCTCTAAATGATTCGTAGCGAATATAGTCTGGGATTGTTGCAGATAGGACAATTTATTTACACAATTTACCTTGTTCAGGCTATTGTCATCATCTTGATTGTCATATTTATGACGTTTCGGCCGTTGCAACCCCCGGCCTTCATCAGATGATATATGTTGGAATTTTGAACTTTTATTTCGTCCACTGGGGTAGATTGTTCTAATTCCACATGACATGTCTTATCTGGATTTCTCAGTTTCAGTTATCGCAGTTTAGTAACTCAACTTTCCAAGATTTTGTTCACTTCTGGTGTGACTGGATATTGAACTCAGAACTCTTTTGCGTCACGTCAGTGGATTACCTAAACCAACAATTTTATCCACTGTCGTATGTATGAATTTTTGAGACTTATAACCCTAAGGTCTAAATACTATTTTTACTAGAGCTCATATTACAATTTGTTGCTATTATTGTTTTCATCAAGCACTCTGTTTGATTTACTAAAGGGAAATAACTGAAACTGAAATATCCGGAAAAGGGATGGCACGTGAAACTAGAACAATCTAACCCGGTTGACGAAATAAAGGTTTTGGTGCGAAACTCTATCGTATAAATACTTGAAGTGGCCCGAGCGTACATCGGCCGAAATGTCGTGAATATTTAATAAGATAAAAGTTAATAAGATTAAGAACGAATAACAAAAACGAATCATCGCGAAACAAATAGATTTCTCTTGAATTATGAATCCATTTCTAAATGAAAATTTAGTATTTTGCATTAACTCATGAAAAGCACTGATAAGAATGAAAATATTATTTTTGATCCGAACTGAAACAAACACGTTCAGGTGAAAATAGCTCCTTCCATAGCAGAAAAGTAAAAGGTCACCTGATTGCATCTGCCATAAACCCACACCAATGAAAAACGAAAGACGAAGAAACATTTCTATTATTGATAGATTGATTTGCCTTTACAGTTTACAAACCATTTGCAGATTATGGAAGGCTGTAAAATATTTGTAGACAGTGAGAATTTTAAGAGATAATAAATGTATAATGATACTAATTAACCAATAGCTGGGGGAGAACAGGTGGATGCATACAGAACAGGCATTATTTGCGCGAGATTCCGACTGGAATTAGAACTGAGCTCTCCATTTGTCTATTCCGCGTCGGTATCCATTTAATCCAACGCATGTCTAAGCTTACAGCTCCTGCAATTCCTAAGCGGACATTAATCTAGATACTAACCAGGGTTGTTGCTTAACATCTGTGATCGTATGCCAACTGGTGATTCTACACGACGTGGCCGTAAGCCAATCAATGGTGTGGAAATTTCTCGTACGCACGCAAGTGAGTGTTAATAAATCGCTAAAATGTTTGGAACTGTTAATATTTAACACTCCCCTCCACCTTGAAGGATATATGCAGCACAAGGCCGAGGTTAACGTGGGTCATCCAAGCTTGTAAGCTCGGCCAAAAATTCCTCGTAGAACCCGCATAAACGGGTTCGGGTCTGTCTACCTCCCTGGACGAAAATCTGCACTTCGCCCCATCACGTCTAGCTTCCTCCCTGCCAAAGGCAGAGAATTCGACGCAAGGTGCGAACAGCTTCAGTAGTACAGTTTAGATCACTATTCCCAATTTTCCAAGCGTAGCTCAGTTATGGCACAAGGCCGAAAGTATGAGGATCGAAATCACTATTCAGTCGTAAATGTTCTAGCGAGATAACCTTGTAAACCATTACACGTCCTCAAGGTGCCCAGCTTAAATATGGCACAAGGCCGAAAGTACGAGGCACCCAATGAGGATCGAACTTACTTCTCAGTCGTAATTGTTTTAGTGGGACAAGCTTGCTAACCATCACGCCGCCATAAGATGCCCCAAATGTTTGGAGTTCTTTATTTAAATTTGAAAAAGAATTTTGACCTTTTGAATTATTAATTTGTGAATTTGTATTAGTCATTACTTTGTGAATTTGTATTAGTCATCATTTTGCTTTTTATATTCGAAAGTGAAAATATACAAAAGAAGCAGAGTGTCAACGAATACAAATTCACAAATTAATAAGCCAAATAGAAAAGAAGAGGCACGTCAGATTATTCGAATTTCTGTCGTGTTTATTATATTAACTTACATGCTATTACCCTTGGGAAAGGTATGACTCCATCTCTTCTCCCCATTAAAATAGCAGGACAGACCAGGATTTATAGCCTTGTTTGGCAACTAGTTTAGGGGAAGGAAACTATGAATTCAGACACTTGCTGCGTTGCCTCTTTAGGCAAAGGCTAGAAGAAGAAAACAAATCCACGTATGAGAGGAGGTGCGGGGCAACCTCAACATACCTGATGAAAAAGGAACCATCATACCATTGCATTATTCTACCTTGAATGTCACCATAAACAACAAATATGACATGGAGTGGTAACTACAGCGAATGTTGTATACGGAATAAAATGCTGATGATTTGGAAGGGTTACTGATATATTTCCTCATCACAACCCTTTTACCATATGGTTGATGCCGAAAAACAAAAGATTAGCTTTTACAATATAGAGTGTAGAGATTTCTGTTGATATTCGAAAAAATATATTGTAACGCATTAATACAAATAGTCTTTACATTGCTGTATATCAAAATATATACAGAACGAATAAAGTGTGCACGTTGTTTGAACGCAAAACATCCATATTTTGTTTATTAAAAACGAATTTGTCTGCTAACGTTATAGTGACGTTTGAAGTGACGTCGTTAGCAGATGACATAACATAAAGGAAAATAAATTTCCTTTTGGATAAAAGAAGTCATCATATTTAAAACGACAGTTCGGCGATGACTGTCTCGACAAAAACTACAATTTCTCAAAGGCTTGTTTTTGCCTGACGAATGTTAAAGCGAAATGATGTCACCTTTTGTAAGGTAAACCAATAATGATATAGACATATACAGAAAAATTGGATGAGTTAATAATTTGAAATCCAGTCGCAGATCGCGGTCAGCGTGAACAAACTGAGGAAATATATTCCGTTAAATTTTGACAAATTTATTATAATATATTCAGTTATATATTTATTAATACTCGACATAAATTGTTAAAATATTTAGCAGAGTAAAAGTGGTATGGAAAGATTTAATTTTCGCCATCAGTTTTTCCACTCTGAAGTTAGATAGGAAGAAAATTTTCTTCCTTGAGTCATTCAGTCTTTTATTTAAGCGGTGCGTTGATATATGTGGATAAAACGCAAATTATGAAAACATGTCGGTGTCTTTGCCAGGTTATTAATTATATTTTAACCAAAATATATCCCATCTTTCTTGATTTTACCGCCGTCTCTGATATGAAGCTTTCTGCTTATTCAGTGAATTCTCATTTTTTTGCTATAATTTATTTCATCTTATTTGAGCCGCTTTTCAGTTTATTGCAACATCCAGGCGGACGACCGTTACAAAATCAACACGGATCATAACTAAAAACTGAGCCTCTGTTTAGAGTCAAACTTGCAAACATATACCTTGTATGTCTGTATTCTCGTGGCATCTGCTGCTCGAATAAACTACAAGAGACAACCGGTAGAGGTCATCCCAATTTAGACAGATATCTATATTTATCGTACTTCCTTGAATGTCAAAAGCGACATTTTGTATAACAGAATAGACTATTCGAATATTCTGGATTCATTTTGAAATGTAATTAATACTGACTCATATGTTTCATACCATAGTCGTTGATGTCATTTTATTAACTTCAATGGAAATAGATTCTGGGAAATGTAATAAAATATAATGTTGGATGAATGAAATAATAGTGAATAAAATTTAATAATAAACGATATTTTATCTGAGAAATTCAAATTCTGTCTCATGAATATTTTTGCTAACTGTTATTATGTAGACCGAAATATTTTCCGTTCTTGACAACCACTAGTCTTTCATGATCTTAAGCATTCGATAATATTCAAATGTCATTTAGAATAAATATATACAACTGTCTTCACAGATACAAATAATAAATATTCAGTTGACTTGGAAGAGCGCTAGATACATTTTTTTTCTCTTATAGAAGTGAATAATGAAAGGTTTATTGGGGCAAATGAGCATTTGTGAAACAATTAACGTAGTCTTTGAAACCTATCGACCAGAATGCATTTATCGAAAGACAATAATTAAACACGTTTTAACAATTATCAGATTTAATTCCTATTCTATACCTTCGAAATACAGACAATACAAGAGGTTATATATCTGTAAACAGCAAATACGGAGCTCAAATTTAGTAATATTTCTATCGCCTTTCGGGAAGTATCGAAATTTATCAAAAGCGTTGACAGAAGATTACTGGTTTAGATAAAACCTCAGTGTTTGTTTTTAAGGATATTAGGTCTGAGTTATTCACCTTCTTAGTGAAATTGTTTAACTGCTACCATAAGAGTAAATCCTTGTCGCCGAAGGAGTATTGGGAATGCCAAAGACGCATTCCAAAAGTTAGGCAGAGTATTATGAGACAAGAAGGTTTTATTGGTAACAAAGGAAAGAGTGCTGAACTGCTACGTGATATCTACTCTCATTTAACGCAACGAATGTTGGACGGACTCCTCAGTGATGAAGAAGAAACTCGAGGCAACGGAGTTATGGTTCTACAGGAGGATGCTAAGGATATTATGGAACGAGCGTGAGAGCAACGATGAGGTTTTGGAGGTGGTGCAAACATGGAAGAAACATACTTAACATCAGGAAGAGGCAGCTGGAATCTCTGGGACACGTAATGATGAAGGAGGGCTTGGAGAATCTGATACTCATAGGTCGAATATAAGTAATGAGAGTTAATCTAAAGCAACGCATGACATACCTGGCGGGCTTATTCAAGTGAATGACAGAAGATAGGCTGGCGGAAGTAACAAAGGGACACAAACTTATTAAGAGCTATAAGGAATAGGAGAAAACGGACAGCCATGACCACATACGTCCTGAAGAAATACGGCACATAAAAAGAAAGAAAGTCTATCGAGGATATCAGGTGTATGCCATTTTTTCAAGCATGCAAGTGAGCACTAATCTCCCTCTCAGTATCGATCTATCAGAGACGCTAATATCATCAACATACTCTTTGAGGCGATAATCAACAAGAAGCTTGTTGATAAATGCAATAGGAACAACTGCATGAACGACAAAATACCTATTTCTACCAGCGCGGTCCATAACGTATCATCACGTTCATTGGTCACGGAGGCATTAGACAATCGTATTCGATATATATGGAGTGACTATATAAGGTCAATTGCTACGTTTGCTGCAAGAAAGATTGCTTAACAGAGTCGTGCCAAAATCGTTCCCCCACAAACCATCCTACACATCTACTATTCGTCTGTATATTGAATACTGTTTCCATATCTGACGCGCTGCTCTTGCTGTGCATCTCGAGACTCTTGACAAAATCCAGAGAACTGTCTGCAATAAAATCAATCCTAACCAGGCACCTCATCAATAGTCACGTTCTCACCGACATGATGTGGTGTCTTCAGTCTGTCTGTTCTACTAATATTTTGATGGAATCAATTCTTTTAATTTTTTTTCCTAGGTATCCTGACTACATAAATGTGCTACTAGATTGGCAACTCGCACTGTCTTAATGTTGAACTACCCAGATGCAATCGCTATATCTAATCTAAGAGTATTTTTTCGCACTTCCTACCCGTGGAAACCCTTTCTGATTTCTTGCTTCCCTGATATTTATAATCTTCAAAAATGCACCGTCAATCGTCATATTCTGTCTTCTTGAACACTATTCCTTCTTTGTCCTTTACTCAGAGCTATACATTTTCAGTGTACTTTTTCATTTTCACATCCTGCGTTTCAGTGGCGATGTTCCCTTGCCCCTGTTGAAATAATTAAAATAACATTTGAAGACCTATGACAAGTCGGGTAATAAATATTTGCTACACAAGCTTTCCAACTATGGTAACATTGGAAGAGTCTTCTCAATAATCAAGTCATTCCTAAGAGTTAAATACATCACAAAAGGTGGTTGCTCATGGTCACTCCTCTGAAGCCGAAGAGATCAATATAAATGTTTCCCAAGTGTCCCTACTCATTCCAAATATCTTTCTAGATTTCATTAATGATCTGCCTAAAATTGTTTGAATATCTATACAGATGATACGAGGGTACACCTACAAAATATGTAAATATCCAGAATTCGGTAGATTCGCCTCTAACCTACGTTTAACAACCCAATGGCGGAATACCCAGTTACTCTCCTTCATTACCTCAAAAATCCAACTAGTAACGTTCCATCATCTCAGAGCAACACTAAATTTTCTTCTATCACAACGAAAAGGTGTTCTCTCCAGGAGGTATCATACCATGACAAGTCTACACCAGAACTCAAGTTGAACTCGTATATACGATCCATTTGTAAAGAAACTGGTAAAATGGTCTGTTTCCTATATTGCTCCAGTAAGTAACTGAATACTCCTGCTACAATCTACCTATGCAAGAAGCAGACAAGTTAAAAAATCCTTCTACTACAATCTACCATTAAATGAGGCAGATCATAGCGAAGATATTCTACTAAATTCTATCATTACAGGAAGCAGATGAAACCAAAAATCCTCTTGCTACAATCTACATCTACAAGAGGCAGATCTGACCAAAAATCCTCTTGCTACAATCTACATCTACAAGAGGCAGATCAGACCAAAAATCCTCCTTCTACACTCTACCTCTTTAAGAGGCAGATCCTACCAAAAATACTGCTGCCACAATTTACCTCTCCAAGATGTACATCATACCAGAAATACTCCAGCTACAATCTACCTCTAAAAGAGGCAGATCAGACCCAATCTCCTCGTACTACACCCCCTTTATACGAGGCAGATCATACCAAAAATATTGCTGCAATAATCTACCTCTACAAGAGGTAGATAAGACCAAAACTCCTCCTACTATATTGTAACTCTATACGAGAGAGATCATACAAAATTCCTCCGGCTACAAGAGGCATATCAAACCAAAAATAGTCCTACTACATTCTAACTTTACAAGAGGTAGATGAGACCAAAAATACTCTTACTATACGTAGCACATGAGATTTGATTATAGTGGTGAAGGTTTCGTGCAGGACCATCCACACTTTTTGAAGGGCTGAATACAGAGACCTGGTGCACTACGTACCACAGGGTCCCCAAACTACCCTCCGGAGGTTTTGAATTCAGTGTTGTCATTCTCCTAGACCAGTTGCCATCCAAGGCTATAGAACCCAATTTGTCCTGCTCTTTACCCATAGCTAGAGGGAGAAGAAGAGGATTCACACCTTGTGCTTATGATAATATATATATATATATATATATATATATATATATATATATATACATATTTCTATATAGATATTAAATATATAGGTTTAAACAAGTATGTGTATAGAGAAAGTATTATGTGCAATCTTAGATAGTTATGAAGAAAATATAGAAGAGACGGAAAACACTAATTTTGATTTTCATGGCAGACAGCTTTACACGAGGTAGATCAGGCCAAAAAATACCCCTGCTACAATCAACATTTGCAAGATTCGGACTGACTGAAAATCCTCCTGCTACACACTACATTTACCAGAGAGAGACCAAGCCCAAAATAACCCTTTTGCACCTACCCCACAAGAGGCATATCACACCAAAAATGCTCCTACTAAACTCTACCTTTGCAAGAGCCAAATCAGGTCAGGAATTGAATATTGCTACCATGTATCTTCTGGGACTGCCAAGTTACCCTTGCTAGGTTTGATAGATTGCAAATTCGCGTACGCTGCTTTGTGGGCGATTCATTGATTTCCTTTCGAAATATCTAGAGAATGAAAGAAGGGACAGGCACGAATATATATAAAAAAGAAAAAGAAAATTAAAGAATATTTCAATTTATTGGTGTGTCAGCGAAACCACCGTGATTAAAATTTTGAATCGTAAGTCAGCGTTTAAAGAAAAATATTGTACTGAAAGAACCACTAGATCTGAGACAGCATATGATAAACATGCGAGCGGAACCTATTAGTACAGTTCAGTTTATATTATCTTTATAAAAAACAATACTGAACTAAAATTAAATACATTAAACCTGACTAAAATTTCCTGAACGATAAATCGAAATCTCCAAGAACTTTATGTAAATATCATTTTGATTCCTTGATGCAGATTTCGTCCCTGCGAAATAAAATTATTTATTCTGATCAGAAACGACTGATTCGTGAAACATACAATAAAGAAATATCGCTAATGTATTATACGTGTATACATCTAAAGGAAATTAAATCAATCATTTTTTAATAAAAAGTACTCCAATGACAGCCTTGACACTCTCCTCAATATTAAATCCAAATCAATGGATTAATTCGGAAAAACACAATTATCCTTTTGAAAAAAGATGTAAATAATTTCATCACAGCTAACAGCGCGGAGCTTAGATCCCACGAAATCCACAAAATTTGGATGGATATGACTCTGATTACAGTATCTGTCTATATTTCTGAGATGAGATATTATGTACACTATTTATATTATTCGGGGTATTGTTCTCATTTTTTCTTAAAATTCGTAATCTTAAGGAATCAGCATATATTCTAGGCTACAAAAATCTCCTGAGCTGACCAAGCATAGAAATGAATACAATATGGGAACCATTAATAAGGAGTGCCATCGAAAAATGATAACAACAAAAATTCCAATATGATCTTTGGTAAAAACATGAAAGGATAACAGCAAAAATTGTAATATGAGCACTGATAAAAAAAAGATTGTTGAAGGCATTAGGTTTATAATACCCCAAAATTCATATACAGATCTCCTCGGAGTATGGCACAGTGAACAAAGGCATTGGTTAGATTCAGTGACAGGGCCCAAAGAGTGTGGAGAACTCGGAGAGGGGAATTAGAACAGTCTACGCCAGTGAGAGAAATAAAGGGTTCAGTTGGACAAGAAGCCGAAATGTTATAATAAATATGGTGACAATAGTCCGAATAATGTACATTATGGTCTCTGATTTGGAAACGCAAAACAAAAAAAAAACATAATTTCAACAATCCACGACCTATAAACTTAACCTGAAATCAACTATTCATGTCATGTTTGCCGAGTAACTGTAACGTTAATTTCACTAAAGAATTTCAGGAAAAAACTTCTCGCTAATAAGGATAATAATGGCATTTTACTTTCATTATCCAAACATATAGAATAATCGCTTGACTCTGTAAACCCACAGAAATTCCAACCACCTGAAGAAGGCCGGAGCTTACAACGGCCAAAACGTTGTGACAAATATGGCGACAAACATGAGGACAATAGTCCGACTGTAAATACTGTATAAGCTCTAGATTTTGCCTATAAAAACAGTCTTATATTTTTGCAAAGCATTCCATATATTAGATATCGTGATGAAATTTCCATACTAAAAAAAAAACAATCAAAAAATATTTAAGAATAACTTGGTTCTAAGTGTATGAAGTTAGAAATAATAATAAAATCCCTTTTCTTGTCGTTCTAGTTTATGCAACAGGCATACGCGTATTAATTAACACTATATAAAAACCACAAGCGAATTTTCGTGTTTGAAAAAATAACAGAAGAAATTCTGACGGTATAAGTAGAAATATAGAACTCATTAGTAACCAGATCCCCATGAAATTTAAAGAAGATGAAAAATTAGTGAAAAATATAATTCGCTTATATACATAAAAGTTAACAATTCTAATTTATTCCACACAAGTATCATTTATCACAGATCTTTACAAATGACTAATCTAATCCATACGAACAACTTAGTCTCCCCAAAATCCGTTATTTCATATACTGTCAACACATCCACAACACTTTCCAGTAGATTGAATTGTCACTTGTGGATAATTAGTGCAATTCGAACACATATCTCTTATCACGTCATAAACAAGCAAAAGAGAATTTTTAACATAGGAAACCCACGTAGATAATATAAAGAATACAAAACATACTGCAAAGAAATAACCAGAATTGTATCACATTATTCACAAAAGAAAAAAATCACATTAAAAAAATATATTTCTCTTGTGGAGACGGTATATTGAATTGCATATTTAATATGCGCCCATAAATATTTACTACTCATAGAAAAAAATTGAGAATATTCGATACATGCTTTATTGTTTATTTTTAAAACTATTCTTATTGCAATTTCAACGCTTTAAATAACCCCCCCACCCCAAACTGGATATATTAACAAACACCTTCCTACTTCAATAACAACAAACACTGATAGGGATGAGGATATTTAAAGAAAAATATTACGAATTATCAGTTTTAGACAGTTTATAAAAGAAAATGTTCCTGATCTGTCTCGTCGTATTGGTCGAAAATTGCAAAATACAATTAAAAATTAAATGGATATTTTCGGTTGTATTTAACACATCTTTTTGTATCAATATCTATAACCATATATATAAATATATATATATATATATATATATATATATATACACACAAACACACACATATATATGTATATATTTTATATATATATATATGTATATATATGTGAAAACGATAAATATTTTCATACTTCAAGACCAAGAAATGTTCTTTTCGTCCTCATATATATATATATATATATATATATATATATATATATATATATATATATATATATATACAATTATATGTCATAAATAAATAAGTAAATAAATAAATAAGTAAATATACTGTTTAATAAATAAACGGAGCCTCTACTCAAATATGAGTATCCATTAAAAATAATGTTTAAAATTATATGTATACTTATATATATACATACATCCACACACACGCATATATATATATATATATATATATATATATATATATATATATATAGAATTGTCTTCACACACCATATACTAAAGATTTCTACAATGAGAGATACATCTACAAACAATACAACCACCGCCATAGAATACTGAATAACTTATATAAATCCGTCCAATTTAAACTATGCGTCACCTCTTTGCAACAAAGTCATGTTGACAAACATCAAGGCAAATACTTAGAAGCACTAGAACATAGTAAATATAAATTTAACCTCGAATTCTTAGCGAAGAGTAATAGGGACATCAACTAACAAAAACGTCATAAACACAATATTATATGGTTTACCCCACCTTTCATCACAAACGTCAAAATTAATGTCGGAAAATTCTTTTTGAATTCACTCCATAAGCACTTCAATCATTCTCCAGCACAAGTGTTGCGGAATGACTGAAGATCTTCAAAAGAACAACGTCAAACATTTGTACTAAAAACATCGGCCAGAATACAGCACAGGACAACTTTTCCATTCTAAACAAGAACTTCAATAACAGCATCCCCGCACCTAATAATAGCAATTACCGAAAAAAAAACAAACCCAGCCCATTAAATGATAAATGCATGTTCAAATCGTTAGTTTACAAAGCTGGAATCAAATATGACGACGAGGTCTAGTTTTAAGTGGGCTCTACGGAAAACCACTGGAATTCGCGTTTCTACCACGACCAAATGATATTGGGCAATATCAAATATAGTAACAGCACTGCCCACTCTAATTTTCCTGGAAACTAAAAAGCGAGAATAACTAATTTATCACCTGTAAATTAGTAGCGAAATGTAAGCCCTTCAGTGAGCAAGGCGAGAAATTTAACTTAGGTTTTTCTGAAAAATATATAATCCTAAAAAATATAAAAAATCCTAATCTCTTACACAAAAATATTTGAGTTGATGAGCACCTGCCTACATAGAACCATAATTTTACAGACTCACATTGACCAAGATTAATATAGTCGAGGCGGCCCCGGTGTCTACATATACTAGTAGTGACTTCATTAATATTTTTTTTTTTTTACTTTTTCCCTTTTGCTACCTTTAATATGCTATGGTTAAGTATAGACTGTAATGCATTTAACATTTCTGCTAATCAATTGATTTCATTATCTATCATTTCTATTTTTAATATGTGTCTGTTATTTTTGTCTTCTTTTGTCTTTTGTCTTACTATTAGAAACGTATTTTTATTTACTTATCTATATGCATTTATTATTTTTATTTAATTATTCATTTAATTGCCCTATTTATTTACGTTGTTTTCCGAATGGAAATGGGAATAGTTTCAAAAGTTTCTCCTCCTCCCACTTATAGTCAGAAGGAAACAGAATGCATGCTGGGATATTTTTCATAGCCAATAAAATGGATGGTTTGCATTTTGACATACCTCAGTCAAGGTCTGTCTTAACTACTCGACATACTGTGCTCGCTTCGTTGACATTGATTTTATGTACAAAAACCAATTCCGACATTGTGCTTTTGTTTTTGCCGTCTTACCTGTTTGATTTGCTTTAACTATATTGTTTGCTTGCTTGCATGATTGTTGCTGTTTCATCCTTTATGAACTGTTTTCTTTTCATTGCAAGCTTTATTAATTCTTATCGTGTTGTGTATCTTGCAGTTTAACGATGGCTTCTAACTCATCACTTTACATATTTACATGTTTGTATTTATTTGTTTATTTACATATTTATATATTCTCATATATATGACTCTTACTTTATTTACTTTATCCTACCTTATTTTATTTTCATCCTATGCATTATTTTTATTAGTAATTTAATTTATTTTGATTCTATCACGGCGTATTTTATTATTATTGATATTACTACTTTTACTTATTTAAGTACGATTAATATTGATTATATCATTAATTACTTTATTGATTTTCATGGAAAACAGAGTTACCTCCCTTGATATTCTGACGTCGCTTCTTGTTTATTACTTTAATTTCATCGGAGTCTTTCTAAATTAGAATATATTATTCTTAATTCCAACCTCATTTTCAATCTTAATGTTAATATGGGCCTAAATTCAAAATTAAACTAGAATTCTTTTAAATATTTTAGCAACAATAAAATTCTACCGCAACAAGTATCTCACAATAATCAGAAATTTCATTAAAAAAAAAAAAAGCACTTGATAATATATTTGGCATGAAACTCAGCGTTTTGCAATCAATATAAGTTATTATGTATATTTCTTAAGGCATAGTGGTTCGGTTTGAGGAGTCGAGTTCGAATTCCAGTCAAATCCAGTACATTCACTTACGTGCTAATACACTTAGAAAAGGTATGAATCCTCTTCACTCCTCCCCCGCAGATATGGGTAAATAATAGGACAGATCAGGTTTTATAGACTTGGATGGCAACTGTTCTACCGCAGAAAGAAATGGAGACCTACTGCGGGAGTGTATCTGCCTCGTTAGTCATTTATACATGATCGCCTAGGCATGTATCACGCATGGCACATAACTGACTGATTTAACATTGAGCACTGGAATTTTTTTTTAAAATAATGCGTTTTCAAAATTTATGACAATTTTTAAACGTTTCTCTTCTACATACCTTTATTTGTGTCTTCATCTCTTTCACTGTTTATTCGCAATGTATATTTAGATTCATTGGTTGTAAATTTGAAAGATGTTATTGATGTTTGTATTAGATACAAAATTCCTCGTCTATTTTTAGTTGTCTTTTTACCATTTAACTGATCTTGTACTTTCTGTGTTATTCATAAGGAATTGTGGGATTACTTATTTTGTTTTATTGCCTTTGTTGGTTAAATGTGATTTAACTGAACTAATATCGGATAAGTCACATGTTAAGTACTGAGATAATATCGTAGTTGTGCAGTTTTTCTGCCATTGTAAATTATTATTATTAGTGACATATATGCGCAAATAGTCTTCGTTTCAAAAGTTTGGATTTATTTCAGTTTCATCTGGCATATCTATTCGATTTAGTTCATCACGTATTTTAATCTCACCAACCTGAATTTAAATTTGGAAGAACATTTTCAGAAAGAAGATTTAAATAATTGACTCAGGATTCAAGCACAGATTCTGAGATAGTAAAGTTTTCAGAAATAAAAATCGAATATAAAGTTCTCAATTCTAAAGATATTTTGGATAGAGAAATTTATTAAAATATTTCATTTACTTTAATAGCTTCTTTTTTTTCATATTTTTTCTAATATTTATTCGGTTTTTGATATCTTTTTTTTTACGTTCATCTCCTTTTCCCTCTTTTCCTTTTTTTCTTCGTTTTCCCTGATTTTTATTTCTATTGATCATTCATTACTTATTTTCCTCCTTTTCTTTCTCTTTTCTTTTTCTCTTTTTTTCCTATATTTTGTTATATTCTTTCTATTTGCTCTGCTCCGCCTACCGAGCTTCACATACTCTTCATTTTTACTTCTAACCACTTTTTTTTTTAATTTTTGATGCCAACGAGTGATTAAATGAAAATATGAACCGATTGGCCTTTTTACAAGTCTATAGACTAGTAGATAAATTTACGTATACCGATAAGTAAAAAAAAAAACAAATGATTTATCTTCATATAAATGGCTTCTATTAAATATACCTCGTTAACATTTCAACCTTTTAGGCAAAGATAAAAACAAATAACGATTTTTTTTAATATATACCAACTGATTTCATAGACAGTACTGTAAGTAAATGTGGACGTTGATCTCTTCTTAACGTTTGATCAGACTTTTTAGAATACGCACGCACACGTACGTTTATTTCTGTATATCGAAAGAGTTGTATACTTTTTATGGTAAAATATTGTTTACAGGCTGAAAAGGTAATACTGCGACTATAATAATATCGCTGGAAAACAATTCAGTTTTATTATTGCACAAATTCTACAGATTTGTGGTACATAAACAGGTATTTATTTACAATATAATTGTTATCAACACGGCGATTTGACGTCTCTGGGAGGGTAATCGGTAACATAATCCCAGGCTTTACGTGCAGGCCTCAAGTGGGTAGAAGGAAATTGTTCGGTTACTTGCAAAATGTCAATTTCGACAGTCTAATTAATCAAAGATCGATACTAGCTATCTCAATGGGTAGGTGCAACGTGGAAGAACAGCGTTCTGTGTCGAAAATCTTTTTTTTTCTTTTCTGCTTCTAGACCAATTAAATTATAAATAAAAAATGGTGCATGAATTCAATCAAAAAAAGTACTGCGAATTATAAACGTCAAAATAAAGCAGGAAAAAAATTACTATGAAGTTTTATAAGAAACAAAGAAATATGTGACACAGAAGACCGTTGTCAAACTGGAAGACATAATGATGACTTCTAAATTTTAAACATTGTTTAAAGAAAGAAACAAATTTCTTGGAAACATTACAGATGAAAAAGAAACTCATGGAAACAGATACTATATATTGTTGTACACAAAGTTAACAAGAATAACACGACTGGAACATGTTAGTTAAAAGGCAATTTTAAGGAATGTGTGGAGGACAACACTGAAGAAAATCTGGAGCCATAGCCTAAGACAGTTCGATGCCATTTATTCTGGCGCCAGTGCCAAACTGTATTTGCCTCTGCTTTTCTCTTGGATGACATGGCGGTATAGTGGTGGGGGAGCCTAGCTGCATGGGCAATTGGCTCTCTCTAATAAAATAAAAACATCTGCACAGACCTGTGCCATGGAGTGAGCATAACACTTCGTGTGCGGATCCATGTTGTCTCGAGACAGATAATTGTCATATGAAAAGAAGTAGAAGAAGAAATAATAATAATAATAATAATAATAATAATACATGATGGATTTCGTTTTATTACCTCAGACTAATTTTGTTTCAATACTGAGTTGCTGCATTATTGTCGCCTTGTACAAGAAGGCAATGATCCTTGAAAAAAAAAACATTACAAATAACAGAACGTCTCAGCGTATGATAAATTTTAGCGAACCGATCTAGTTGGCAATTTCTGTATTATAAGATTAGCTCCATGAAATACAAGAAGTCTTAACCGAATATATAATCTTTGTTCCAACAGAAGTTGATCTGCGTTTACCCTAATATATTATGGACTCACCTTAGGAGATGCCAAAATATGATTTACACTCATTGTCACACGAGAATAATAATGTACTCCAGAGAGTTGACCTCGAAGATATCTTTATAGAAATCAGGCACAGAATCGTGCCTCGAGTGGATGATATAGGCTCTAAGCGACATGTAAACAGGCAGTTGAAACAGCTGGTATTTGGATGAGTATACCTTTTTAATAACCTAATGAGAAAAATTATAAAACCGGCCCACCTGTTCGGAAAAAGCAGAGGGCCTCTCTTATCATTGAAAGCAAATCTACACGCTCTAAATTGAGGAGATCCGGAATGAAATAAACTCTAAATATACATATGAATGAGTTTGGTTTGGTTTGATTTGGATTGGTTTTGCTTAAGGCATATCAACTTCATTGGGTTATTTAATGCCGACAAGATTTTTATTGCTGGTAATATTTTTTTCCAAAAATGCATTGTTGGTAATATTTTTTTCAAAAATGTACTGCTGATAATAGTGTATTCCTGTTAATATTTTTTCAAAAAGTTATTGCTGGTAATAATTTTTTCCGAAAATGTATTGCTGGTATTAAAACCTATTTTTATACTTTCAAATTATTTTGACTCCTTTTAGGGGGTTTATTTACCAATAGCTGGGACCCTGACAGATGCTACCATCCCAGGTCAGGTTGAACCTGGGCACACCAGCAATTAAGTGGTGGTTCCACGCTCCTCAAAACCTCCTGATCAAAGGCCTTGCTATCGTATGTATTTTGTCGTCTATACCCAGGAGGTGGATGTAGTTTATCGTCATACCCTGGAAGCGGGTGTAGTTTATCGTCTTACCCAGGACGCTGATGTAGTTTATTGTCTTACCCAGGAAACGAATATAGTTTATCGTCTTACCAAAGGTGGGAAGGATTTAGCATCATTTTCTTCGTATTATTTACAAGAACATCGTTAACTTGCGCCATATTTCTGTATTTGTAGTAAAGTAAGTTAAGTTTAATAAATAAATATAACGCTTACCTGAGTGATGCGGCGTGCAAGCTAGTTTAACAGATCGTTTCCCAAGTGTAATCTGTTTAAACTCCATCTTTGTAGCAAGTTAAGCAAATAATAGCAGCACCTGCTGGAATCCGGTGTTCAGGAAAATAATTTCAACGAACACTCTGAATATTTTTTTAAGCATTTCACCCCAAGCAAGGCGGGAGTGGCACGTAAGCGGTTAAATGGAGTGAGACCAAGTGTAAAGAGGGGTGTTTGAGGAAAGGATTTAGAGAAGGACGGGGATCAGGATCAAGGCATCAGAAGATGTCGATTGGTATAACATTTGAATATTTGAAGATTATAGCTATCAAGAAAGCATGTAGGAGGAAAGGAGTTCCACTGTCGGGAAGTGCGAGAGGAGCTGTTGGAGTAGAAAAGGCGGCTATAATTAACCGTTTCAACAGGGAAAAAGATTGGACCGACAGGCAAACTAGTAGCACGCTTAAACTCATGCAGTTGGGGTACCAGTGAAAGTAGCTGATCAGAGGAGTTGCCATGAAAATATTTGTAGAAAAAACAGAGCGAAGTCACATTACGTCCGTGAGAAAGTCATTTTAGACTAGATGCCAGATCAGGGCCTATCACATTGCATATCCGTCTCTGAATTTTGAATTTAATTCGATTGTCTGTTGGAAGTTTTCTGATTTGCCATGGCAGGTTCAAGTACAGTTTGGAAATAAAAGGATGTTTTTTAACCTTTTTTTTCTTTTTTATTCATCACTGCATGTCGGATATTGGCCGTGGAAATGATTTTTACAGCGACTACTTATTTGAGATAGATAGTATTATTTCGTTTCTATTGCCAAAAAACAACAGAAAATTTGATAGATGGTTTGTTCTTTCGACCACTGAGGCAAACAACTTTAATTAATCTTTTACTCTTTATGCTCTTTTTTTTCTTTCATATTCCATTAATCAACTGCCGAATAACGGGACTTTAAGTGAGGCGAACAACACAAGTGAAAATGAAAAATCAAACGAAAAAGCAAAAATTGAAAAAAAAAAATGACGGGAGGGGAGTAAATTTAATCTAATTTCGTTTCTGTTCGTTGCTTTCAGAAAATGGCGGTGTTAGTTTTGGTTTTCTTGCTTTGTGTTTCTGTTAAAGTTAAGAAACACATAGGTAAGTAGTTAATCACGAGGGGTGCTGAAATATTCTCGGCTGCTCAAGAAATGGCTTCAAATGTAAAATTGATGTTTAGACATGTGATCACATTTTGAAAATGTTTCAGGTCATGAACTGTTCATCTAATCTCTCTACATTTATATGCAAAATAATTAGGTTTTTTCGATATATTTTGCCATTTTTCGTTCCGAATTTGACTTTATGACATTTACCTGCTCAATATGATTTGAGGTTCGTTTGACACCAATCTCTGCTCAAAAATTTTCTATTTCGACGTCAGTAATACTTCGGCCTTTCTGTAAACGTATTTAAAACTCTTCTTTGATGCACAACTCTTCCGAATCATCCAGCTTTGATGGCCTTTCTTTATAAACATCAATATTCAGTTCATGCTACAAATATTCGATTTGATTTAGTTCGGATGATTGCAAAGGCTATTTCGTAACACTATACGTATTCTCATTAAACCATTCAGAAGTGTCTTTTGATGCTGTTTCTCGTCGTTATCTTGTAAGATAAATTGCCTCCCAAGACGAAGCTTAAAAGCAGAGAGTAAACTATCTTTTCAAATAAATGAACTGGTATTATAGTGAATGCCTTTTTCATCCAATTCTGTTATTTTCCTTCAAATAATTCTGCGGTTATGACCTTAGATTTCACATTTTGTTTCGTCTGATCATCTAACTGTATGATAATAATTATTCAATTAACCACAAAACCTCACGTCAAAGTTAACGAAATTATATTATGTTTTCGTTACTCATGATTAATTTTGTGTAAACCATCTGTAAAATACATGTCGTTTCAATGTTCTACGCATTGTTCTGAAATGTACATAGTTTCTAGAATTTTCTTTGGCTACTGTCTAAGCTTGGTTTCTGTTATCTAGGACATTCTGTGTAATCTTGTTCATGCAATCTGTTTAAATCTTTCTTGGACGAAACGATCTTATAAGCAACAATAAGGAACCAACTACATTCTATATTTTACATTTAAGAACGATGGTAGCGGAACAATTTATAGTAATCTGCATTTAGCTTTCTCGTAATTAATAAGCCTCAGTCAATTTCGTTTTGTTGGTTATGATAGTAATCTTGCCTTTTCTTCACTATGTAAGAAAATACTGGATAAATTTATATAAGTGACGATAACTTTCAGATGAAATAAACATACAAAATATTAGCTGTTTTGGATACGGTCAAATTTATATGTTTTACCGAAGACCAAAAACAATAAAAAATTATTAATCATGTCATTGTATTTCTTTCAATTTCGTTGATATCGACTCAATCACAATTCTACTGATATACTGGATTATATTTCTAACAGGTTTTTCAAATCTCTCCTGGATAGAATAAAATCTATATATGGCCAAAAACCAGAGAATTAAGAAACCATGGGAATAGCAATCAATTTCTCATTTACATGTATATTTTAATATACAAATATGCAGGAAGTTTGATAAATAATTACATAAAATCGGGCCGAGGTGTACTAGGATAATATGTATGAACTGAGGAACAAACAACATTTAATGTTTTCAATGTCTTAACTACATTGCTGGTGATAGTTCAACTCATAATGGAGTTTATATCACAATTCATTTAGTTTGATTTGGAATAACCTTCAACTCAATACAATTATGTGTTCAACGTTTAAAGTAGATATTATTTTATTCAGCCATTTAAATAAGTTAACATTGAAATTAAAACTGTATATGATCATTTTTAACACTACTGGCTTCGTCGAAATTTGAATAGTTTTTTAACTGATACAATTGCATACATTTCCTTTATTTCAATATAGGTTTATTTTCTAAACGATTCATCTCAGTAAAGCTTGGTATTGCTTTATTATTATCCAGGACATATGGATGGGTATCCTTTTTTTTTCAGAACACAGGTGGGAACTTATGTGTAATTTAATTTTTTCAAGTATGTAGTTCCTTTGCAGTTGCTCCGAAATATTTGTCAGAGAAAGCAGGTTTCCGTTTGTTGATGAAATTTTCGTAAATAGTTCATCAAATTCGTCTTGTTATTTTTTGTTTTTGTTTTTAGATTCTCTTAATTCTGTTTTAGTAGATATGCCAGATGAACTCCTGATGTGATTATGCATCTTACTTAGAGAAGATAAAGATTTATCTTAACGAGATGCGCAGACTACCATTGAGCAATCAATCATATCAGTCAAACAAAAATACGTTCATTGAGATTTTGCGCAATAGAATGAAGCATGCTGAGCAAATTCCACCAAATGTTATTGTCTGTTTGGTTACGTTTGGTCTATTTTGTTCTATGGCCTTTCGCACTCAATGGGTGTTTTAGTATGAACAGAATATTTATTCTTTGTACGAAATCGTTTTGACGTATTTTTGTAAAAAGGATTTTTTTGTCGAGAGTCTAATATATTAGTGGTAATATTTTCCAAAAATGTATTGCAGCTGTTTCTACTAGAAAACAATATTCTTTTTACTTTCATAGTGTTTTGACTCTTAGTTGGGATTCTACAAATGGCATCACCCCAGGGTCAGGGTGGACCTGAGAACAAAAGTAATTCCGATGTGTTTTCAAGCACCCTAAAACCTATCGATCAAAGCCCTTGCTGCCGGATGTAGTTTATCGTCATAACCAGAACATTTTATTGCCGGAAATGTGAATGCTAATAATGTATTTTCTTTTATATTCTGTTTGTAAAAAATGTCTACTGTATTATCCCAAGTCAATAATGAGCTTTTATGTTATTCGCACTTTTTTTTTAGTATTTTACCTGGCATAGTTGAAGTGACATTTAAGAAAAACGCAATTATTTATTAAAATAAGACAAGAAAAACACAGTGTCACAGTTAAATGGCAATTATCCATTACAATAAGAAGAGAAAAACGCGGTGTGTCAGTAAACAGGCAATTCTTTATCACAATAAGTAAATAAAAACACTGTATGTTAGTAGAAATGCATTTGAGTGTTAGTCAATAAACAAATAAGAATAATCGACTTACATCGAGAATAATTGAAACATAATTGTCTGAAATTATATTAAAATTTACACAAAATACAGGAAGGCAAATATTATCGCTGGCTAAACTTTGTGAGAAATACGACAAAAATGTAGTTGATATTTAGAAAGGGGATAGAAAACTATAGAAAACAATTCAAGTCAGAACAGTTATCGAATTGCCAAAGCATTTAAGTTCTGTATTTGAAAGAAATTAAATAAAAAAAAATGCCATCGTTAAAGTTTCTTTCTCGTATCTTTCCTAATAGCCACGTCATTCACAGGATGATACAGAAAAGCAATCTCATGCGATGTGACTGGGACATGGATTCAAATGCTACGTATTTATCGATCTTATTTTAGTGCATTCAGATGATCTGAATTTCATGCACCTCTATTGTTGGGACTTGGGATATATTTCGATAATTTTGTAACTGTTAATAAGAAAGAAAATTAATATTTTTACTATATTTTATTACAAATTTAAAGATTGTTATTTTCTCAATTATTGCTAACTCGAAATATGAATCTCACTAATTGTCTCTTATGCAATGTTCACATCGTAAAATGAGACGAAAGACATGGTGTTTTAGGAATAATGCACTTATTTATTAAAGTAACAAAAGAAAAAACGGCGTATCAGTACAAACGCAAATATCTATTAAAATAAGAAAATAAAAACAGTGTCTCAGTTAAATGACAATTACCCATCTAAATAAGAAAAGAAGAACGCGGTGTGTCATTAAAAAGGCAATTATTTATGACAATAAGTGAATAAAAACAGTTTGTCAGTAGAAAAGTATTTTCTTGTCAAAATATGAAAAGGAAACGTTGTGTCAATGAAAAGTACATATTTATTGAAATTAGAAAAGAAAATCTCGGTATGTTAATAGAAAGTGAATTATCTACTAAAATAAGAAATGAAAACGACAGTGTCTGTAAAAAGGTAATTATTTCTTAAAATAAAAAAGGAAAAATGGTGTGTCAGTAAAAGGCAATTATTTATTAAAATAAGAAATGAAAAAGGCGTTGTCTGTAAAAAGGTAATTATTTATAAAAATAAAATAAAATATATCGGTAAAGACGTAATTAATCTTGATAAATATCTCTACAAGATTTCCATATATTACTCTGTAGTATTCATGCTTTAATTTCGTATCACGTTTTTTGATGATTTGAGATCTATTTCAAAACCAAAAATCATATAATTGAAACAAAATAGTCTTTTTTTTTTAAATTATTTGTTAAAAATGACTAAGATAAAATTTTCATATACAGGTTCTGCAAAAACTTCTACACATTTCAGAAAAGGGCTATACTTTTATAAATATTATAATACTAAATTTATTCAGACATCACGATAATAATACGAGTTAGTTTTTGGAAACTAAAATCTCATTGTGTGATCAAGATGGTGGCCTTTATCTACCAGACATTTATTAGTAATATGAACTACTAGTTGGGAATCTTTAGCCAAAGTAGGATAACTATATATACATTTTTATTTTCTTGTATAAGGGCCTCCAATGTAGTCAGTTTTTTTTTGTTGCGATAAACATCATCCTTTAGTGGTCCCCATTGGTAAAAGTGTTTATGTGTTAAATCAGGAGAAAATGGTGGGGAGAACTTGATTGCACATTTTCGCCCTAACCCTAACCCTTGCAAATTTTCATTTAGATAAGATCACACGTTGTGGTATTGTGTCGGTGCCCAGTATTGTTAAAAAAAAATAGTCAATTCAAGTTCATGTATGGCAGTGTTATCGCAATTTGCAAAACTACGAAAGACCTTTTTTTCCCTTTCATGAAGTCCGTTTATAACTTTTGGTGGCCTCTGTTTTTGTAGGTGCATAGATTAAAGTCAGTTTTATTAGCGGGCAAACGCTTTTTTCTTTGTAAATTTTGTTATGTTTTATATTATCTGAAGAAGGGAACTGGATTTTTTTCTGGACAATTTTCACAATAAATCATCAATTGTATTAGGTTATTTTGAAAATAATGACCGATTTCAGAATAAAACCTTTGTGTTCTTAAATATTATTTTAATAGTTGCACAGAAAATCATATTACACATTCCTAATGATTAAAGTGTACTCTTTGTTAATTGTCTACCAATCTCTTTCATAATACATCTTAAAGCATTATATACATCGGATATTTACCTGAAAAAATAAGTGATGCGTATGAATTGATTGCATGGGTTAAAGTCTGGTCATAAAAGTTCTCAAACTACTGTCAACATTCATAGAGCATTGAGTGAAAGATACAGGTTTGATCAGACAGTGCGGTATACAAATTTTGAAGGTCAGAGTTATTGTGGACGTCCATCTGCAATTGACAATCAACATCTGAAAATGGTAGTCTAACAAGATTCATGTCAATTTCTCACAGAATGGGTCACAGCATTTCAACAATATCGGTTCCTCTCAAGAAAATTGGCAAGTAGAAGAAATTCGATAAATGGGCTCAAAGTGAACTCTGTGAAAGTGAAAGATTTCAATGTTTTGAATTGTGTTCGATGCTGAATTCGCAAAATTCGAATGATAAATTTCATGATCGATTAGCAATTTGTGATGAGAAAGTGATCCTTTGTGACAATCGTAAATGCTTGGCTCAGTGGTTTGGTCATAAACACTTTCCCAAACCGAAATTACACCAACATATGATGATGGTTACTGTCTGTTTGTCGGCCATCGGCGTTACCCATTACAGCTTTCTGGAATCGAACCAGATCACCACTGCCAGCAAATGAATGAAATGCAAATTCAATTAAGCAAAATACGACTGGCACTGATTAATCAATGTAGTTTAATTCCGCATCTGGGTAATGTTGGGCCATATGTTGCCAGGATGACATTACAGAAGTTCACTGACTTGGGATACGAGACTTTGCCACATCCGCCATATTCCTCTAATGTCTCACCAATTGGTTACCACAGATAAAAATATCTTAAAAATTTAAAAACGGGAAATTCGTTGCAAATAAAGGCATAAACTACATTCAAATATATATTGGAGTCTAAAGATCTTTATAGCTTTATCATAAAAGCAAAAATAAACATTTAACTCGATAATGCATAAGTATTCAGAGTTCCTATTTTGGCCGATTTAAATGTTTAAATCGCCTTTATCCACTATGCCATAAAGGCGTTGGTTAGATCCAGTGACAGGATCCAAAGTTCGACATTCCAACAACCTGAAGAAGGTCGGAGCGTACAATGGCCGCAACGTTATAATAAATATGGCGAAAAGATGAGGGCAATAGTCCAAATAATGTAAATAGTGTACATAATACCCCATCTCTGAAATATAGACAAATACTGAAAGGCCATAACGTTGTAATAAATATGGCGACAAAGATGAGGATAAGAGTCCGAATAATGTAAATAGAGTACATAATACCTCATCTCAGAAATATAGACATATATTAAATGTTTAAATAAATTAATAATAAGTGAAAATAAATTTGATTTTAAAAACAGATATTACTTTCCGCTCAACCTAATAATAATTAAAATAACTACTACCGAGGCTTGAAATCCGATTTATCGCTATAAACGCATTAGACTTTTGCGGACAGATAAATGACTGACATCTAAACATACATAAAAGCGTTAGGAAGTTTTCACTCTGTACAGTATTTCAAATGATGAGGGACTCTCGGTTTGAAAATTATATTTACGTCAAAAGAAACTAAATAATCATCTCAGTTTGGAGACAAGTCACTATTCTTTTTTGTAAAGAGTTAAACAAGAAAGAAAGAAGTAATTAGATTAAAAAAATAGGCAGCCAACTCGCGCATGATATTAGACTTTAGATAAATGAATATTCGCGTGTAGTCTGCATTTTTATGTATATTACTGCATGCATACATGCATACATATATACATACCTGTACGCATGCAGACATACATACAGGCATAATGTTTGTCTGCAAGGTTAAAGAGTATGAACATCGATAGCAACTTTTCTATTTATCCGTGTTTGGAACATCCGGGTTTTTCTCCTAGACCGACGCTAAACAGGGATCGAAAATACCCGTTTAATCTACTATTTAACCTACAGTTGGGGAGAAAATAAGATTCCTCCCTCTCTTGTGGTTATTTATTTCTATTTGCTAAAAGCTGAATTTCTATTTCTACTGATGATAGCTTGATGAATATTATACAACTTGTCCAGTAACCAGACAGTTCCAAATTAAAATACAAAAGTCAGTGGCATATTTGAGGTTTCTTCTCTGAAATTTAATTTTACTTTTATTTCAAACTTTATCACATACAACGCAATATTTATGATATGTAGCCCGCTTCTATATCTGAAACTTTATTAAATCTTCACTGAAATGTTTGATCAACTAATGTACAGAAAATCAAATAACGTATAAAGTTTCTCGCTTAGACCAGTTGTTAATCATCTCGCATTTCTGATCACTTTAAAATTCATTGCCTGAGATCTGGCAGAGGCTCAAATTTTCTTAGTTAAACTTTGTCAAGTACCAGACTATAAAATACAAATCGATATCTTCAGAAGAAAATTTTTATAGACGGTTTTGTAAAAGATGGTCGATCACGTAATTTTTAAATGAGTTTTCAGAATGCAGTCGATGGTGTCAATAGCAGTTGACAGTTTGATCATACATGAAACATCTCCTTTTTTTCTCAAGAGAGTTTAAGATGCACGTATGTATGCAATCCCACGCAGATTTCGTTGGTATCCATCAACAAGGCCCGAAAATTGTGGGTCAGAAATATGTCGGAAGTGTTACGCGAGAATGCATACCGCCGAGAAAAACATGTATTAGTTATTCTTCGTCTACTTTATAGGCAAGAAATTTACAAACATTTCCAGGTTTCTCAACAGGCGATGTTAGATAACTTATGATCAAAATTATTTACTTGGGAAATCAGAAAAAAATTCGGGAGTTGATTTGAAATTTAAATGAAAGTGGGCAAAGCAAAATTACAAAATTAGAAAAAAAAAATTTCTGGTCATGTCTCAATATGAAGGATAGATCGCATGTAAATATAAAAGAAGATATTGACGTCTACAATCACAAGAGATGCACAGCATGATGTCATTTCGCTTTGGCGGACTACGGTTAGGGCAAAATGGCCAGGTGAATACCTGCACATGTATTATCAATTTGGTAAAACTAAGAATGGCAAGTTTTTCCTTTGCTGGAATGTGTATACTTTTTGATGAACTCAATCACTCTCTATGTATCTCTGTTTCTCTCTGTCTGTCTCTCTCTCGCTCCCTTTATCTCTCTCTTTCCCCCTCTCACTCTCTCTCACTCTCTCTCTCTCTATATATATATACATATATATATATATATATATATATATATATATATATATATATATATATATATATATATATATATATATGGGGGGTAATGTAATAATATTGACATTTTATATACTGTTTTTTAATAGATATATAGTATCAGTTGTTAACGAATCGTTACTATTATTTACTATTTGTGCTTGCCTAAAGAGGAGAAATAATCCTAATTTCGACGATGGGCAATATATTAGCATGTCAAAAAAAAATTCAAATAATTATCTTTGTATTTGCTTTATTCTTTCAGTAGTATTCACAAAATACAAGGCTGAACATTCGTTCAAGTTAGGCGTTTACTGAATGGTGTCAGTTGTATGACCGAATGGGGGAGGAAGTAATAAGGGAATAACCTGAGAATATGGAGGATAAATAACGATGGATCATTGATACAATTGGGATGAGGTTAAAGTAATAGACAGGGTATATCACTGGATATGCGATAAGAACTAGCATATATGTTAGGTCAAAAAATCCCCTGAGCCGACCAAGCATAGAAATAAATACAATATAGGAACCAGTTATAAGGACTGATAGAGAAAAGCAAGGGATAACAACAAAAAAATTGCAATATAAGCTCTGCTAAACTTTGCAATATTAATAACAAAAATTTGAGCAATGGTAAAATTGGTTGCTAAGACATTAGGTTTATAAGTCCTAAAAATCCATACACATACGTCCACAAGCGAACATGGCCCAGTAGATAAAGATGTTGGTTAGATCCAGTGACTAGAGCCAAAGATTTGTGAGTTCAATAACAGGCACGAAGTGAGTTGAGTTAAAGGTGAATAACTAGAGGCATGGCACATGGAACTAGTACAATCTACCCCGGTGTACGAAATAATGGGTTCGATTCGAAATTCTATTCACCAGAAGAAAGCCGGAGCGTACAACGGCCGAAACGTTGTGAATATGGCAATGACAGTCCAAATAATGTAAATAATGCACGCAATCATAATACGTCATCGCTGAGATATAGACAAACATGTTTTTTTTTAACTTATATTTCATCTATACATACGTTATTCAAAAGGGGGCTTCCATTCACTTCAACAGCTATTATGACCTACCAATTTCGAAAACACTTTGATAGAAAAAAAGAAAAAATAATGAATGGTTATGTAGTATCAGTCCTCCTATAACGCACTGAATGCTGGGTAATCTTCTCACATTTGAAGAGGAGGCTTGAAGAAACAGAAATGTGCTTCTACAGAAGGATGCTGAGAATATCATAGACCGTGTATGTGAGCAACAACGAAGTTCTGGAGACAATAGCAACGAAAAGGACACTTCTACTTTCATATCACGAATAGGTAATTGAAATTCCTTGAGTATATAAGGAGTAAAGAAGACTTGGAATATATGATACTAGCAGGGCATATTGAAGGCAAGAGAGACCAAAGGAAGCAAAGCATTACCTATATAGCGGGATTGAGTGTATGGATGGTAGAGCAGGTTTTTGGTGCAATCGCAAAAAGGGAATAGTTTTTAAGTGCTGCAAAGGACGGGAAATTGTGGAGAGCCGTGATTTAGCAACGTTTGGAAGGAATACTGCATATAGTAGCAGAAGACACTGATAATGCTAAAAAAGGTCATAAGTATAAACTATTGTTAACCTATTTCTATTTCCAGTATCTCTTAATCCACCCGACTAAGGCCCTGCAATGTATATTGTAGAATGAGGTCCGTAAATATAACATCAACTCAAATGTCAAAGGCGATTACGAGTATATTTTATGTACGATGATTATAGATAATATCTTCTTTTACTTTTCTAATAACTGATGTCGATGTAATAAACATTGCTCTGCTATTTTATTACTTCATATTGATAAACTATTAAACAGACGAAATTGAATTTCCTACGCGCATATGTTTTACGTTATTATACTGTACGTTGTCTTTCTTAGTCCCAAGGTTAAATAAGTAGCTAACGTAACACTAACCATATTGTCAGTTAAAGAAAAACCCTGCTTAGCTATGCGGGAAAATCCGAATATAATGTCTTCTATTTTATTATGCTGGCGGATACTGTGATTTTTTACATTTTCCCTCAATGTAAGGGGAAAAAGTTACTAAGAAGCTTGTAGCCACTGGACGTGAAAAAGAACGAAAATATATTTTAGAAATAACCTGAAGCCCAATCATAAAACAGGAAACAAAGGATATACAGTTCTGTTCGATAAAAGTGACTCATCTTATCCTTTGAATTTAGTTCAACTTTGGTTTCATCGGAGAAGAGAACATACTTCCAGTCTTCTACGGTGAATTTTTTATAATAGTGAGCCCATTCAAGTCACTTGGCTTTGCTTATCAGCGGCTTAAACTTTCATGTACAAGATTTGTAACCTTGTTTTAACAGCCACCGACAGGACTGTTGAAGAGGCAAGACTAACACCTTGCTCTTCACTTAGACTGGCTGCAATTTCTTTCTTAAGCGTCTTGAAAACGTATAGGAACTGACACAATGTGCAAAAAAGAATTTGATGGTAAAAACTCGCTCTATCCAATAGTAATATTTTGCATTCAACTCTTTCCGGGAAAATGCACCCGATTTATTTGTGTGTACCAGCCGTAACTTTTCCTTTTTCAGTTCATTTCTGTTTTCCTCTCACGCAAGATAATTTTTAATAAAAATATAAAGACATTCAAATAAAAACCTTTACCCATATTGATCTTCATATTCTAACAGAAAAAAAAATGGCTTATTCAATTAAACTGAACTCGGAAACAGTTGGGTCATTTCTGCAATCACGTCCACAAAGTCAACTTTTATCGAACCCTTCGTACTATATAGAAACAGGTTGGTGTCTTTTTTTAAATTTAAACGTAGGCGTTCAAGATATTCAGATCAGTAGAAATAAAAGCCAAATTTTAGGGGCGATATGATAGTAAAAGTTCCAACAATAGTATTAATCGGCTACGAGAAAGTCCTGTTGGAAGATGTAAGATATACCCACACTATTTCACATCTGAAGTATAATTTTGATGCAAGCGGTGAAATTGAATTTCAAAAATGTGGAGCGATGCACAGAATTCGAATGTTAACCATCGCGAATTATTAGCATTTTGCGCGCATTACCGTGGCTAGAGTTGTAGGGTCTTCACAACTCCAGTTAGTCATATCCTGCACCTAACCGTATCAAACTTGTTATAACAAGTATGGCGGTTCACATTTTTCTTATATCTGATTAGATGGTTCAATTTTAAATCTCTCTAAACACTTACATTATTTACATTATTCAAACTGTTATCCTCATCTTCATTGCCATATTCGCAACGTAGTACGCTCCGGCCAAATATTGAACACACAATTTTTGGGGCCTAGTCACTGGATCTAACAAACGCCTTTATCTACTGGGCCATGTGTCCTTGAAGACGTCTATATACGAGTTTTTGTGACTTATAAGCCTAATAAACGTAAGAGGGAAATGACAATTTTTCAAATCTCACTCATATTTTCGACGTATTTCGCCTGAAAGCAAATATGGAAACTAATGCACTATCACCACCGGTACACATCACCAAGGAACAACGCTGGTAGCAACCCAAACACCAATTCGACCCGCATATGATGTTATAATGTCGCAATGTACATTAAATTATGTCTGACGACCTTTTCTTAATAAAATGGAAGAGGTACGTATTTGTAAACTGACCATTGGGACTAGATTTAGCGATACAGACGGCATATATATTTCATAAAAAATATTAATTTAAGAGGCTCGGCTGAAAATTTTATAGGATGACCAAGATATTGTCATGGAATATGGCCAAATGAGGTTTATTTTTCAACATTGTTCCCCCTTGTGGCCTAAACACTTCCTTAATCGGTGTTGCAATGCTTGGACCCCATTGGTGAAGAATCCTTCAATTTGGTAAAAAAAATGTCATCAACAGCAGATATGACTGGATAATCACTTCCATACAGTTTTCAAGCCAAGTGCTTTTTTTCATGTTGACAAACAGAAGATTGTCAAATGGGACAAAATCACGAGAATAGGAAGGATGATCTACCAGATTAAAATCACAATCACGCTCAGTCGCCATTGAAATTAAAAACCAAGTATTAAAGAAAACCTCTTTCATCAGTTTTCCTGATCTTTTCTTTTCATAACATTTTTTTAATACCAATTTTTTCCATTTTTATAGTCGCTACTACTTATTATGAAATTTCTTTGAACAGTCAAATATCAATTTTCCTGGAAATAAACAACATAGTCATTAATATGATGAGATTAAATTAATGCATACATGATTTCACAGCTCTTGCATCATTCCTTCATAATCAGCCTATGAAATTTTCAGTACATTCCATATATACTTATTTACATTGTGCACCTCGAGGCTGTGTAATGTTTAGCAAGCTTGTCTTGCTAAATCAGTTACGACTGACTAGTGAATTCGATCCTCACTGGGTGCCCCATGATTTCCGCCTGCTGCCGTATTTAAGCTATGCTTAGACAATCACTATGGGGCACCTCTAGGCGGTGTAATGTTTAGCAAGCTTGTCTCCCTAGAACAATTACGACTTAGTAGTGAGCTCGATACTCACTGGGTACCCTGTACGTTCGGCTTTGTGCCTCATCTAAGCTACACTTGAAAATTTCCTATATACTTATTTACTCTCTACTTGATTAACAGTCGGTATTTTATTCCGGAATTTTAATTTTTAATCTACATATAATTTAGAAACATTTTTTTTTTTTTAATTTTCACACTAATACAACTATCGATACACGATAAACTATTTTCATCATTTGCTATTTATACGTTTCATATCAACGTAGGCGCCCATGTTCTCTTGTCGCTTGACCATCATTAAAAGCCTATTTACTTCCATTATGGTCAATCGTATTCTATCCTATTGAAACATGATAATGAGCGAGGCTATTGGTGATTTATTGTAGGAATTTCACACAGTAGTCAGCAAGAATTTAGCTCCTGAGCTCGGCTTCGTTTACTTAGAGGTTTGGTGACATTGTTGCTTTGTGATTGTGTTTTGTAGAATAGTATTGAATTACCGCATTTACCCGCCTGACTCAATGGGACTTCCTAACACTGCTTAGAGTTGATAGTATCGGGATAATAATTATGAATTCTGACAGACAATAGGGTAATACACTTGATGAGGATTCAGTGAACAGTGATAATATGTACCGCAGGAAAGATGAAGAATGCAATGAATTATACAAATAGTAACTTGTAAACAGAAATTAGCGAAGTCAGAGGAATCAAAAGACAGTTGGCCACTCGAATAAATCAAAAAAGAGGAAGAACATAGCGGCTATAAAGAACACGACTACAGCTTGATATTCAAAATGCAGCATATTATTCAAATCTTTGTTCTGCAGCTAAGTTCGCCCTCCTGATCATATGTCACGGGGTCGATGATGGAACCTTCTTCTCTGGTAATATGTTTGTTTGTTTTTTGTACATTTTCATGTTTTTTCTTTCATCAGACACCCTTTCAGAGAGAGTTTAGGGCAACTTAGATTTTTTACCGTTTACACATCACATGGTCCAAGAGTAAAGCAACTTGAATAAAATGGTTGACTAAATTAAATTGATAAGCTCACCTACAGGAACTAACATTATTGATAGCGAATAATCGATTTGAAGAACATCTAAGAACACTGAGTAAAAATATATATGAGATAACCTTTAGTATTGTGCTAGAGTCGCCTTCAAGAAGTAATTCGGATGACCCTTATCGTAACGGGATATAAATTAATAACAATTTCTGACTGAGGTGGACTTGTTAAAATATTGCGATGCGTTTGCAGCTCTATTTTAGGTCGTTTTCTCACTCCATTATCGTTCCTTCAGTCGGCAGTCTAGCTAAAGCAGTGTTAATCAAGACTTTCCTCCTCTATAATTTTATTTTACGTGTGCCAGATATCAACGAGAAATTCATACCCTCAGCATGAGTATTTTTGGTATCCTAGAATTCCCTTAACCTAAACATACTACAATTGTTACTAAAGTGTTAAATCTATAATATAAATGTAACCTAATTTTGAAGTCTGAATATTCATTCAATTAAACGAACTGTCCAAATTAAGTTTACGATATCTTGTACTGTCAAACTGTCTCTCTTCTAGGTAGAGACCAGACAATGACGTATACCATGCCAAACTTAGAAGAATCACTGTATTCAAGGAAATGTCATTTGGATCAGCTTGACCAAGAGGGAAAATGTGTGAGCGAGTAAGAAAACAAAAATTAGAAAAACTGACGCGATCAAGAAATAATAAGGAAAAAAAATATATTTAAAAGCAGTGTATTTCATAATAACGACTAAATAACAGCCAGCTATACATGACTGTACACCTATATACAAGACAGTGCTTAAACGTTATCAAATAAATGTGGTCATCATATGTAATTACTGTTCTTCATATTCAATTCGCAGAAAAGTTTATATTTAAATATAACTTGGTTTTAGATTTAACATATCTTTAAACAATTTTTTTATATTTTATTTATGTCATTATATTTTTATTTTTTATTTTATTTATGTCATTATATTTTTATTTTTAAATATATAATTTATCTTATCTCATTATATTTTTTTTATTTCTAAATATATATTTTATTCTTTAATTTAACCTACTTATTTTTTAGTATAATTTTACATATTTTTAATACAAATTATTTAAATATGACTTATTTTTAAATATACCTTAGTTAAATACATCTTATTTTTAAATACAACTTGACTTTGGAATAGTATATTTACTTATGATTTTGTATTTTAAATATTATTCTATATGATTTAAGTATATATAAATCCCTATGTATTCTTCTATTATTTTTAAGATAAACTTTCATTCTTTATATAAACTTAATTTAATGTCATATGATTGATATCCGGGATTAATTTTATAAAACCTCTTCCACTTAAGACAAATATATTTCACACTCCCCTGAAATGGATAAATTCTATATTAGTTTCATGACATTTTTTTTTAAGCTTTCACAGTTCAATTTATAATTTCGACACGAACTCAGTCTATACCGTGGTTGAATAAGACTGAAGAATTTTATTTTTTCGTCGGTTGAAATAAGCTTATAACCCATATAGTGTGATTGTATCTATCTATCTATCTATCTATCTATCTATCTATCTATCTATCTATCTATCTATCTATATATATATATATATATATATATATATATATATATGTGTGTGTGTGTGTGTATGTGTGCGTGTGTGTGTGTGTATAGCTGGACACTCGTATTCGAGAATAGCTGTCTACAAATGTAACTATCTAATCCCTATTGCAGACATTTGCTCAGGCACATTTGTATTTTTAATCACCCGCAGAGCCTACCTGTGGTTTATACTGTATCTATGCTGAGCAGAGCTTAATTACAGTTTTTTGAGAAAGTTCGCGTTATCCAGCATGATGCATAATCCGAACTAGACCAGCTCGCTCTAGACTTCGGTCAGAATGACTTGAGATTTTGTGCTAGCATATCTGTCAACGGCCCCAGCGGTACTGTCTACAGTTTCACTGACAATGCTTGGGTCAAGCCATGTTATGGAATTCAGGCACGTTCCAAAGGTGACACACGCTGGCATCTTCTCCTCCAGACCGATAACATCGGGAAGTCTTCTTCCTGACAAAACAAACAAGGAGTGATTTGAACTTGGCAATATATATATATATATATATATATATATATATATATATATATATATATATATATACAACAGACCGAGCAATATAACTAGTATATAAATATATATATATATATATATATATATATATATATATATATATATATGGAAGTGGTTATATTTGCTCCAACGAGAGAAAATTGTATATTTTGTAACGTGACGTTCTTCAGGCAAAGAATGGATATTTCCACATATTCTTAAAATTCATAAGTTTTCCTTATGATTTTCGATGTTAAACATTCTGTTTTTTTTTGTTGGGGTGTAGTAGTGACACAAATGTTTTTTCTCGGACTGGTAGTAAGAATTTTCTTCTGCTTCAAGGTTGATAAAACAATTAAGATTAGTACGAAAAAAGCTGTGAAAAGATAACTGTATTCATATCTTTTAATGACCAATGTATGTTCTTAGATCTGTTTCCATTTTTGTGAATTTGTGTGCGTTCTTGCTAGTATGTGTATGTATATTTCCTTTCCATGTATACATACTGTCTTGTTATATGTAATTAGTATACACATATATATGCACAACCGATGAGTCGATGACAGCTGTTATATTTCCTTCACCAACCTATTGCAAATATCATGACAGGGATTGTCAATGATCAGGTACTTTTCTCACATTTTGTTGTTGCTCTCCTCTTCATAGATGAGATTTGCAATTCTAATGTAAAACTCGCCTTTATTTTGTTCCATTCTGCGTCAATGTACAATGCGCATTCTATAGATGTTTTTCGAAATTGGCATAGCTTTGGCGAAGACTGAATTCTGTACTATTTGATTTTCTCACTTTAGTATTTGGTGTAAAATATGAAGTTTCTTCGAATGTGACTATCTTAATCAACTTTTTTTTGTTTCAATTGAGTCCGACTAATTATTTTATTGGTTTTAATCCAGACAAAATTGTAACTTGTTTGATAAGTATGGAACATATTTGAAAAGATAATATTGTTAGTAGCGGGTAATGAAGAGGACACCATGATTAAATTGCGTAAAGGGGTCAATTACAAAAAAGGAGGTGTCTACTGGAGATTTGCTCACAATTACGTCAGGTGACTTACGGCAGAAATTCAAACTGATCTTGAAAGTAATGGCTAGTTTGATGATAACAGTTTTGATTTTTGCCAGAACTCATATTATGATTATTATTGTTGTTTTCTGTAGCTCTCCATAATTTATTTCTATTCGTATTTTCCAGTGATGTTCGCTGATTATTATTTCAACTTCATACAATAGACGGCGATGATCTTCCATTTTCTCTCTGTATATCGTCATCAATGCGTCGTTTCTCCTTTAATTTTTTGCCACAGCAGCATGGATTGCGTACATAGTTCTTATTCAGGATCCTCTACGGCGAAGTAGTCTTACTCGGAAAATATATCTGCGTAGTGTTGAAAGAACCCTGAAGGTATTTCTGATGTTATATTGACCACAAATCTTTTGTATTTTTCCGATAAACCTTTCACATAGGGTAGTTAGACTGAGGCTGTTTTCTACCCCAGTTTGTGGGGATTGCAATCATGCAACCGGCGCAATTGTTACGATATGGGATATTGCTTATACTATTTCTTGTTTATATGTTTCTGGTTTGCCATTTTTGCTCGATGCTTTAAGCAGCAGACGATCCGATTCTTAACGCTATATAGTTGGTGAGATTCGAAGTTGAGATCCACTGAATGTTAGCTTACAATGTACGGATGTCTTCCTTTTCTACAGATTAGTACATCTAGTAATGCTAGTTTGTTGATGCTTAGTTTTATTCCCATTGTGAACTGTATTGATGTTGGTATTATTGAGATGAACATCATTGAAGAGTGGGGTCAGTTTATGACGTTGTCTTCTACGTATGTTAGCCATGGAGATAGCTTTTGTGATGTTGATTCTAATATCATTTCCTCAAAGTTCTGAATGCATATATTAGCCATTGCTGGGGATAATGGCGAGCTCATCGCCAAGACTTCATCTGACGATATAAGTCTGATTCCACTCCGAATTATATTATTGGTTCTCAGAAAGTCAGCATTTCCATCAGGTCATCTTATATTCAAACAAATATCTGCTGAAAGAGGACATGGACGTACATCGGCCGAAACGATGTGAATGTGACAATAAAAAAGAATACAACAGTCCGAACAAATGTAAATATTATAAAAAGTTACAATACTTCATGTCAAATATATAAACATATATACATATTTTTAATTATATATAAAAGAGAGAAAAACTGATTTCACAACTTTTGATTCAAACTTCAATATCTTCAGAAAGACTTAGGAATACTATCAGTTATGGTCCGGTTCTTTTATTATAAAGTGCTAGGAAGTCCTGAAGATACAGAAAGGTTGAAACCATGGCTGATTTGCTAATTTTCTGTTTAATATAGCTACATTTTAATTTTTAAACTTTTACGTGTATTGAACACTTCTTAATATTACTGTTTCCTGATCAAAATCAACTCTGACTAATAACATTTTCATTATACACACACAGACACACACACACACACACACATATATATATATATATATATATATATATATATATATATATATTTAAAGATATTTTTGTAGGTACAAAATTTAATGATCGAAATAAAATTGTAAAACTTAATATTACTAGACATATTAAAAACAGGCGAAGCAATCGGTTTCGCTCCCGCTTTTCAGGCTTCAACGGGAGATTTAATTTAAAATTAAACACAGAAAACTGTACAATAAAAGGAAGTTGTGGAGAGAAAAAATAGCAAAAGAAACTAGAGACAAATAACAGCGAGCCCCAACGAACACTCACATTGTTTACACAAAGATGGCGTATATACATATATATATATATATATATATATATATATATATATATATATATATATATATATATTTAATAAGATATCTTTCTCCATAGGAGACCGTATATTGAAGTGTTTATGAAATATTTACATATAATGAATACAGATTGCCCGTTTAATAACGTTGTTTTGACTACATGAAATTGTCTCCAGCAAAGGTGAGAATGCCACAATTAACCATAAACACATACATATACACAAAATACAATACTTGAAAATGAATATATCACTAATCGATCTTTCTCCGGCAAATAGCGATATAACACAAATGGAACTTAAAGTAAATAACAAATTTTGGTAATATGTGGCACCATTTACCAAGGCAAAAAAGAAAAGAAAGGAAAGAGAGGAAGGAAAGAAAGGAAAAGAGAGGCGAGACCCAAACGTGGATGATAGGTAGGACACCTACGACTAAGAGACAATGGATAAAGGATATTTTGATAAGTAACAAATGGCGAAGAGTGTCATTACAATGGCAGAAAAATTCTAAGTGGATAAAGGAATCATATGTGTTCTGGCGACGAGCTTGTGTTATCGGGGATACATAAACAAACCGCTAATGCGGGAAAACATCTGATTGGCCAACCCCAGACCGACTAGCCAAAGAAAAATCCAATTGAAAATGTTATTTTGATAATTGACAAAAAACAGGTGAACTACAGAGCTTTGGATAGATATGAAAAATTAATTGTGTCAAAGCCGCACACGAGGTGGCGACTGACCGTTTTTCTTTCAACAAGACATCTTTAGCTATGATAATAAAACTATGTTATCAGAAATGTGCACCAAAGAATGACTGGAACCATGGAAATGTTTTTTTTCGAGGCGACGGACGATTGTGTTGTGTCAAATAGACCACCCATTCTGATAATTAGCGATAATCTGACTGACGAAGTCCAGGTGAGAACAAGAGTTATGACCACCACCGATCGCATTGTTCTATTTGCGGCCAGAGAAAATGAGAACTGCGATTAAAAGAAAGAAAAGGAAAAGAAAAAGATAATTTTTTTTTAAGCAAGATATTTTTTTTCCTGAAACAAAGCCCGCGGGATCGCACACGCCCGGCTGGATATCATTGGCCGAGTGGTGATCACGTGACGCAAGGAGGAAGCTGTCACCGCCCATTTAGAGCATGGGTATGAGAGGTCGCCCCGAGGAAGTGGGGAGGACAGCCAACACCCCCCTGAAGAATGGTGAGAAGGTGGGAGTAAGAGAAGACTCCCCCCAAAAAAATGGAAAGAAGTGGAAAATTCCTAACCAAAAATAAAAGAAGTGGATAGGTATTTAGAATTATCAGGGAATTTTCGGCGCCGACAAACCCACCCCGGTTTTTGTCGGCGTCCATATAAGCGAAGTTGCAGCGAGCGAAAATCAGTTCCAGCAGAGAGTTCCAGAGTTGAGTTCGGGAGAGACAGTTCCCAGAGTCAGTCTCCAGTGCTCAGTTGAAGCAAGCCTCGCATCGGCTGACCAAGATTCGCGCAATTTCCGGACTCATCTTCAATCCAAGAACAATTAATTTGAAGAGCGACTTAGATCCAGACCACCAAAATAAGTTTTTTTCGACTTTCGCCCGAAGACACACCAAAAAAACAATTTCTTAAAGAGCAAACAACATGAAGTGTTAAAACTCGCCTAACGGAAAACAACGTGTCACAATCCATAGAACGGGTCGGGAGATAAACGCAGTCCTTTGTATCCAACAATAGACATAAAGTTTGTTATCCTTTTCTTTGATACCTTGAACTTTTGAGTTATCATTTTATTTCTTTTATACGTATTTGTGCGATACCACCCCCGCTTGGATCCAACTTGCATTGCGGCCCCAACGACTGATTGATTTCGTCTGCCTAAGATCGATTCACAACGTGGGTGGGCGGACTGGAGATCAACGCAGTTACTTTGGTAACCAGGCGTTGGAAGCGAATTGGAAACGACGAGGCTGGTATCGAATCTAACCAGATTCCCATCCGAATCACCAAAAGGTTAGAACGTCACATTTGGGTGCCGCGACCGATACCAAGCCAGTTGGTCGTCACAGAACGAGACAACACGACTGACGCGACAGGCGAACGTCACGTTTGGAGCGGCGACACCCGAACGAAGCAGCGAGGAGCGAGCGAAGGCTGTGTTCAGGGACGTCACAAATATATCGATTATATAAAACAACTAATTTCGAAATTTAAAAAATAAAAATTAATAAAAAATTTAATAGCTATAACTTGTTGATATTATTCATCCAAAGTTTTCTAAAATAATTGCTTAATACTTGCGGAGGAAAATCCGTGTCATTCAATGCTGGTCTTTGGATGGAAAGCTGCCGATTTAGTATCAATCGATTACTTGAATTTTATTTAGGATCAAATGTAAGACCAAAAATGAAAGCATAAATGTAAAATCAAATTAAACTTTTTTAAGTTCAAACGATAAGAAAACATGCTTGAGTTACTGATCCTAAAACGTGAAAAAATTGGTAATTGAACTAGAAATGTTTTATCTCATCTTCAAAAATATAGATGTCCGGCAAACAAAACTCCAGTTATCAATAACAATTGAAGACGCCGATGTAATCAGCAAAAGAACAGTTTTGCTTCATTTTGTTTTAGTTTTCAATAGTAATTTCTATGATATCGACTTTCTGCAATCGAAGTTCAGATACATAATGATTAAAAACAATTGATCATTTTAATGGCTCGGATGTGCGAGTTTGACAACCGTGAAAAAGAGTATGTCAATATTTTTTTCTCAGATTTGATATATTAACATTTATATCATTAAGATAAAATATTAAAATGCATAATCAATCAATACACTCACAAAAGCACGCACACACACATATACGCGCGTTTATGTGCATATGTATATGTGTGTACGTGCGTAATTAAATTTGGAATAGCAACTATATAAGTATAAAAGTTTGAATATTTTGTTCTTCTTCAACGATGTATTAAAAGACATTACCGATTTAATTATATAAAAATAGATATTCTTAACTCGGTGTGTTTTTGCCTGGTAAAATATGATGGGATCAATTACCTGAAGCTTGTCAATACTAAAACGTTTGCTAAAAACTTATATATATATATATATATATATATATATATATATATATATATATATTTGAAGGTACAAAATTTAATGATCGAAATAAAAGTATAAAATTTAATATTACAGGATATATTAAAACAATATTAAATAATAAAAAAATAAAAAAAACAAAACTCAACTACAAGGTGGGGGGAGCAACCGGTTTCGCTCCCGCTCTTCAGGATTCCACGGGAGATTCAAAATTAAAACAGAGAAATGTACAATAAGAATAGGTGGAAAAAAAATTACACACATATATACATATATATATGCTTGTATATATGCAAGAAGGAACTAGAGGCAGATGACAGCGAGTCCCAGCAAACACTCACGTTGTTTGCACAAAGAAGTCTTGCGGGACCCGATGTAAAGCGCCTCCAGAACCTTCAGATGAAATACAGAGTGTGACCGGGCCAACACGGTGAACCAGTCAGCACTAAATTTGGCGGCACAATCTCTGCTATTTAAAAGATGTTCGCATATGGCGGAACTGTAGGTGTTACTAAAATTAGAAACCACAACTTGCCTTCGAGTGGACTCGTCCTGAACACCTACAGTTCCGCCATATGCGAACATCATTTAAATAGCAGAGATTGTGCCGCCAAATTTAGTGCTGACTGGTTCAGTTTGTCAGTTTTGACCTTTTTTTTGACTGTTTCTCTCTACCCCCCTTTTTCCCGTACTGTGAAACGTTTTCTTTTCAGCTGCGTTTTATTTGGACTACCTTTTGTGAAAAATCCGGACCTGTTTATCTGATAAGTTATTTTTTTTTTTTTTCATTCGTTTTAATTTTTTCCATTTCTTTTGTTTGTTTTTTAATTTGTTTTTGGGCCTTGGCTCACATTTTTTCTTTTTTTCTTTTCTTTTTTTAGTCCGGTAAGACTTTGTCAAACCGGACGACAGCTTTTTATTTTTTATTTATTTTCTCTATTTAAAAAAAAGACCAAGTTTTGAAAAAAAAAAGAAAAAAAAAAAGCTTTCTGTTTATTTCTTTTTTATTTTTATTTTTTTTAGCGACTTCAGTCGCCTTCTTTCTCCTTTTATTTTTGACTAGTTTATTTTTCTTTTAAATTCATTTTCTTTAGCGGCGTCAGCCGCAAAACTTTATCTTTTTTTTAGTACATTTGATAGTTTTGTGAAAAAAAAAGAGGGTAGTTTTTGGTTTCTTTTTATTTTCGGCTGCCTTCGGGCGCCATTTTTTATTTTTTATTTTCTTACCTGTTTTTTATTTCCTGGGTTATCCAGGCCTTCTTTATTTGTGTTTTATTTTTATTTACCCCAACCCTCCCCTTGATTGTGAAGGGATTTAATACCCCGCAGGTGGTTGGCTCCACGTTTATTTTTACAACATGGCCGACGGCAATAGTCGGGCCAATGTTAAAAAAGACCTGTTTGGTTCGGCTGCTAAAGCCAACCACTCTGAAAAGAATACCGAAAAGCGGGCTGATGGAAGCCCAAAATCAGACAAAAGCATCTCCAAAAATGGAGATAAATCAGACCAAGCCCATAAAGAAAGTCAAAATAAGACAAAAGAGGAGTCGCCCTCTTGTTGGAAGTCCCCCCCTAATTGTATTTTGAACATGGCGGATTTCCTGGATAAGGCGAAAGGATATGCCCATCTGGTGAAAAAAGATGGGTTCGTCGATGATGTCCAGGAACTCGGTATGTTCGCCAAGAGAATGGTGACCGTTTTTGTGGTGGACAAGAAAACCAAAAAGATTTGTCGCTCCACAAAAGACATTGTGATTAAATCACTTTTGTCCCTGGGGATAAAACCCCAAAGAGTTATAAAAGGTAGGGGATTTTTCATGTGGGACATTCTGCTGCCCACACCAGAAGATTGCCTGGCTATGGCCAAAAAAGAACTAATCACCAAAGATCTGATTTTACGTACCGAATACGAAGGCCGCAGGCGGACCAGGGTGGCCGTTTTTGAGGTTCCTCCTCAAATTTCGGGGGAGCTTCTGGCTGCATTTTTATGCAGTACGGCCAGATTTTAGGAGCTCTCTCTGACAATCTGAATGGGGATGGACTTTTGACATCATGCTTGATCAAGAGGCCTTCAAGTCCGTCCCCAACTGTTTGGTTTTAGGCGACCGGAAAATGCCGGTCATCGTGACTGGTAGGCGTCCGACTTGCTGGAGGTGTGGAGAGACTGGTCACCTTTCCTCCTCCTGCCCAGGGAAGAAGGCCCCTGGAGTTCCGGTCGCAGGCGACCAAAATACCCCTTGGCCGATAAGGAAAAATCCGCGGCACCTGTAATGGGTCTAGCTGCGAGGCGGACCGATGGGCAAAGTCCCTCGGTTGGGTCCAAGCCCACATTGCCCCCGAAACCGACGCCTGCCACTAGTGTGGTTAAGGAGAAGGATGAGGGGAATGGCACCGTGGTTAGGGGCAAGGGAAGAGCCAAACAGCGGTTCCTCCGTCCCATCATGACTCCAGGGACATTATCACCTACAGCCCCATTCCCTCTACCAGCTCTGAGGGCGACGCCTCGGTGTCCTATGAGAAAAATGCCAGCGACACCCAGAAGGCAAATGAGCCGAGCTGGCAAAAAGATTCTGGATCTGAAGAAGTTAAAGGAGCAGTTAGATGCAAAGCGGGGAAAAACAAAAAAAAATCGCTGGGGCACCGGCCCCTCTATCCTCTGCCCCGTCTTCCCCTACTTCATCAAAAACAACATTCACGAAACCTCATCCGCCAAAAAATCGTTGTCTAATTCACCATCAAAACATTTCAGTCAACAAAACCTTCTCCTGTCAAGACGCCTTCGGGCATGACACCCTCCACCACTCCAAACATCACACCCATCTCAACTCCTATCCAGTCTCCACAAAAAAAAAGGGTTCGTAGCCCAGATTCGCAAGTGGTCACGGAAAAAAGAAAGAAAAAAAACAAGCCTCCATATCTCACAGGGGAAGACGTCTGCCGCGTATCCCGGGAGCAGGCGGAAAGGGTCTTCGGGCAAACGAAGAACCCGAAGCCCTTAAAAGTCTTGTGGAATTTCCGGCACATCAAGGGTGTGGATGTGGAGGTGCCGGAAAATTTCCACAAGGCAAAAAATCAACTTACCGTCATCAGAACTGGCCCGGGTACGCGGGAGATCTGGGGCATGGTAGAGGAGGCAAAAACATCTTTAAAAGTGGTGCCCCCAGCAGTCGTCCTGCTAGAGGAAAACTTAGATGAGACTAAAAAATGCAAAGGGAGGGTCCCTATTTATGTTCACCCATCCCTATATAGAGCCCTTAAGCTAACCTATCCTGCGGACATCGGCGGCTTGTCCCAGGATGACTCGCTCGATTTTGAGATGAGGACTGGCTCAATGGGACAAGCTGTGGGTGTCCTCACCCCGGCCATGTTCTATCCTGAAGGGCAACTCTAATCGGCTTCACGATGGCTCTCTGGTTAGCCAGTTTGAATGCCCGGGGCCTGAGGTCCGAGTCTCGCAGGGCGAGGCTCTCTCGTGACCTTCAGCGCCTCGGGGTGAATATATGTTGTTTGCAAGAGACCCGGTTTTCTTCTCATGATCATGAGGACATGCTGTCTAGGGGGTTCGCCCTTTATTCAGCATGTTTTGATGGTCGTTCGAGGGGTGTCTCTTGGCTAGTTAGCAGGTCTTTGAAGGCTGCATGTACCCTTGTCTTCGCGGATCCGGCGGGCAGGCTTTGCGTGCTGGATGTTACCATAAAGGATAAGGTTCTTCGTCTCATTGGGGTTTATGCGCCCAATATCCATTCCGAGCGGCCTGCTTTGTTTCGGCAGATCGCGCCGTTCTTGACGACGTCTCGTCGGGTAGTCTTAGCGGGGGATTGGAATGCCGTCCTTGACCCCGATATAGATCGGATAGGGCAAACAAAAGGTACTAACAACCCGGATGTGAAACCATTTCGGGACTTTATCGATGGGTTTGATCTCGTCGATAAGTTCCGGAATGAACACCCTCGGGAGGTAGTATGGACTTGGACTACTAGTGGCAGCTCGGCTCCTGGCTCGCTTGCGAGCTATCTGGACCGAGTCTTAGTTAGGAGAGTCGATGTAGGGCTCTTAGGCTGTCCAAGTTTCCATTATATAGTTTATACGGACCATAGGCTTGTCCGGGTCCGTGTAAACTTAGATAAGCCTAAGGTTAAGTTGGCTGGTTACTGGAAATTGAACTGTTCGCTTTTCAGTGATCAGGGTTTCCGGGACCAGCTGCTACTAACAATCCAGAGGGAATTGACGGGAGCTGCCGACTTTAGTCGTCGGCTCAATTTAGATAAATTAGCGGCGCAAACGGCTTTAGAAGAAAAAGTTGATCGGGCCGTGAAATCCCGTGTTAGTGGGGACATAGTCTTAGCTAAGGCAGAGTTGGCCTCCTTGCTTATCAAGAAGGACCAAGCTCTGGTAGTTAGGGCTAGGTTAAAAGAATGTCTTCTGAGGCAACGAATATGGCCGCTGAACTGCGTGTAGAGGAAAATCGAAACGCGGCCAGGCGACATATAGCGTGCGTCACATTACCGGATAAGCGGACTGTGACTACAAACGCGGGCATATGTGAGGTCTTTCGAGATTATTTTCAGGAGCTTTTCACCAGGGAGCCCGGTCTGAGTTCTGCTCAGTTCGACGCCTATTTAGCTGACTTTCCCTGCCTCTCGGCAGCTGAAGTGGCTAGGTGCGAGGGCCGCATAACAGAGTCGGAAATCTGGGAAGCGCTGAAGCAGGTTGGCCTGGATAAGTCTCCGGGATTAGATGGTCTGCCCTACGAAGTTTACTTGAGGTTGTCGCACGTTTTTGTGCCTTTGCTGGAACTGATGTACAACCACTGGATGAGGCAGGGTCTTTACCTCAACGCTTCACCAGAGGTGTCATCAAGTTGCTGCGTAAGGACAAGGACGGAGGGATGGGTTAGGGAACTTTCGCCCTTTAACGATGTTAAACACTGACTTAAAGATTTTTTTGGCGAAGATCTTGGCCAACCGTTTGCAGCTTGTCCTGTCTAGTCTGATTGGCCCTGAACAGACTTGTGCTGTGAAGGGCAGGACTATTCAGGATAACCTTCATATGGTACGCCTGATCTTAGAACAAGTCGACAGTGAAGCCGCGCTGATCAATTTAGATCAGTCCAAGGCCTTCGATAGGGTTGACCATCGATTTCTGGAGGCTGTCCTTTTCGGCGGCCGGTTTCGAGCCGACTTTCGCTCCTGGATCCGTCTCTTGTATGCGACCCCCGGTGCGCTGGTGGAAGTGAATGGGGTAAGATCGAAGCCTTTCGTATTGTCTCGCTCCATTCGTCAAGGTTGTCCGCTATCGCCTCTGCTTTACGTTCTTGCGTTGGAGCCTTTCCTTCGCAAGTTAAAGGCGAATCCGGTCCTACGCGGTATTTCGCTGCCTGGTGCTAACACCTCGGCCAGGTATTCTGCCTATGCTGACGACGTTTCGGTTCTTGTGTCGAGCAGAGCCGAGATTAACGAAGTCAGTAAGCAGATCAGTGGGTATGAGATGGTGACAGGGGCCAAAATCAACCGCGATAAGTCTGTGGGCTTGCGGTTGGGTGCGTGGAAGGGAGTTTCTCTTCCCGGACCTTTCCTCTGGACGGATGGGCCGATCAAGATACTCGGCGTCTGGTTCGGTCCTGATCTCCAGTTGGAAAAAGAATTGGTCGGAGGTACAGGGGCGGGCCGAGGCCGCGGCGAGTCTGTGGTCTCGGAGGAGACTTTCCCTGAAGGGAAGGGCGGAAGTTTGTGGTTCCCACATCTATCCGATACTCCTCTACCGTCTTTCTGTGCTTCCACTCCCGTGTGCCCGACTAATGTCATTAGTCCGGACCTTGTTCTCTTTCTTGTGGAAGGGCAAGGCCCCTATGGTATCTCGCGAGGTCTGTTGCCTTCATCCCTCTGAGGGCGGTCTGGGAATGCCTAGCATTGAGATGCGTCAATATATGCTACGCATTACCTTTCTCGACCGAATGTGTCGCGGTTTGGATGAGGTGGGCACCTTTTGGAAAGAAGATGTCCGTAAACATTTCCCATCCCTGAGAAGTGTGCACTCGTGCGAGGAGGAGGCCGGTCGTACTCCTCGTGGCGAGTGCTCCTTCTATCGTGAATGTCGTCGTGCTTTGAAGCTCCTCTTGCGGTCGTCGGTTGGCCTCTCCGACGCCCAAGCGTTGTCTCGTAAGGCATTATATCGTGTGTTAGTTAGGGGGCCGTTCAAGATGATCTGATCGACGAGCTCGGTCTTACGAAGCAGGAGGCTCGCTCGATATGGCCTTGGGCGCCTGGGTTGAAATGTCTCAATAACGATGAGGCATCACTCACCTGGCTGATGATTCGCGGGGCCCTCTGGGTCGGCAAAAGACTTTGTGCAGCAGGCTTGGAGAAATATCCAAACTGTCGTCGCTGTACTGGGAATGTCGAGACCATTGGTCACGCCTTTTTTCAGTGCAGTGCGGTAGTGCCGTTGTGCAGGTTCGTTGAAGGCCTCATGGTTCGCATGCTGCAGGGAAAGTTTTTTGTCCTGGAAGCCAGTTCTGTTTGTAGCAATGTGGTATCGCAATTGACGAAGGCTGAACACTATGTGTTCTGTTGCTTACTATGGGTTATGCGAGTCGTGATTTGGACGACGCGACAGAAGGGATTCTATGAAGGCGAGAAGTTCACCTCTTCCCAACTGATCTTGTACTTTAGGCATCAGCTTAAAGTCAAGATTAGGACGGAAAGGCGGCGGCTCCCATCATCAGAATTCGGCAAAAGGTGGGTGAATCTTGCGCGAATGTGTAGAGTGAAAGGGGCTGACCTAGAGTGGCATTTAGATGTCGGTTAGGCACAGAATATTGTCCTAACAGGGTTGAACGTAGGCAACCCACCCAGATATTAGGTTAGACTAGGTTTTTGTTTTTGAATATTTAGTTTTTCCCTTTTTCCCGTTTAACTTAGCTAGGGTATGTAAGCTCATTGGTCCCTTTTATTTCTGTCCCATTTTTTTTACTTTTGTTTAATTCCACATCCCCTCCCTCGTTAGGTGGTTAGTGATGTCAGTTTTCTGGTGGATGCGGGACGCCTTTCGTTTCGGGTGTGTGTTTTCGTATTTGTTGTTGTGTATGAATGAGTGAGTGTTTGTGTGAATGCTTGATGGTCTGAATGTGTAATCATTTTCTTAGTCCCGCATCGATTTCGTCTGGTTAACTGACTTTTCTGCCACATTCATAGTTTGTGGGGGGTTTTATTACTAACTCAGTTTTGTTTAGTTTTATTGTAAATATTTATTTCATTTTGTAAATATTCATTTGGGGATTTTAAAAGTTGTTATTTTTATGACCCTCCCCCCATGAACAATATTTGTATATAAGGGTACTAGTTTGGACGTCATAGAGAAACTGAGGTATTATGGTGGACGTAGTAAGAAAGGTAGGAGTGAATGTGTTGTTTTGGTGATTGGATTATTGTTGGCATGTTTGGGTCAGTGTCTGTGACTAGCTAAGTTTTAGATTTAAGACAGAGGAAGACCGTCATTCCCCCATCCCCCTCTTTGGCCTTGTGCCGCATTTTGTATTTTAATGCAAATAAATATTAGTGCTGACTGGTTCAGTTATTTGCGACGAACTTGTTTTTGACCCACGAGGTTTTGCTGCAAGTGCTTGACGAACTTTATTCGACCCACCAAGTCTTTCTGTTAAGTTTTTATTTAAGTTTTTCTTTTTTCTTTCTTCTTTTTCCATTTCTGTTTGTTTGAAATTATTTTTCTGGGCTTCGGCCCATTTTATTTTTTTTTTTTTTCCGGTTTGACGTAGTCTTACCGGACGACTGCTTTTTTTTTTTTTTATTTCTTTTCAGTGTTTTAGTACAGTTTAAGAAAAAAAAAAAAAAAAAAAAGCTTTTTTATTTTTATTTTATACCTTCCTTTTTATTTTTTTTAATTAGCGATTTCGGTCGCTTTCTTTAATTTTTTGGTTTGACTAGTTTGTTTTTCTTTGACTTTTAATTTATTTTCCTTATCGGCTTCGGCCGAAAACCTTTTTTTTTCTCTGGTTACAAACCAGACTTTTTCTTTTCTTTTTGTACATTTTTATTGAATTTGTGAAAAAAAAGAGAGGAGTTTCTGTTTTCGTTTTTCTTTTATTTTTTGGCAGCCTTTGGGCGCCATTTTTAATTTTTTTTTTACTTGGCTATTTTCTGTTAATCTAGTTTGTCTTTTATTATTTTTTAGTTTTCACAGTTCATTTTTAAAAGTTTATTGTCTTTGTTGTTTAATTTACTGGTGCATCCAGGTTTTTCTTTATTTGTTTAATTTTTTCTTTTTTTTCTCAACTCCTTTCCCCAAATTTGGATATAAATATAGATACCCGCAGGTGGTAGTCTCCACGCGGAAGCAATATGGCCGACGGTGCCGGTCGGTCGAGTGTTAAGAAAGACTTTTTGGGTCAGTTGCGAAAGCTGACCCACCGGATAAACCCGATAAAAAGCGGGCTAATGATAGCCCAAAATTAGAACGTGCTAGTACCTCCAAAAAAGGAGATACAAGCAAAAACGACAAGGTGCCAAATGAGGCACAAGCTAAGACTGCTGAGGAGTTGCCCTCTTGTTGGAAGTCCCCACCAAGTTGCATTCTGAACATGGCGGATTTCTTGGAAAAGGCGAAAATTATGCCCATCTTGTAAATAAAGAGGGGCTGGTCGAAGTAGTCCAAGAAGACGATGTGTTCTCAAAGAGAATGGTGTCCGTTTTCGTGGTCGACAAGAAAACACGAAAGATTTGTCGCTCCACGGAAGACATAGTGATTAAATCACTTTTGTCCCTGGGGATAAAACCCCAAAGAATTATTAAAGGTTCTGGTTTTTTCATGTGGGACATTCTGCTGCCCACGCCAGAAGATTGCCTTGCTATGGCAAAAAGAGAGCTCATTACGAAAGATCTAATTTTTAGAACCGAGTATGAAGGCCGCAGAAGGACCAGGGTGGCCGTTTTTGAGGTTCCTCCTCAAATTTCCGGAGAGCACCTGGCTGCATTTTTTATGCAGTACGGCCAAATTTTAGGGGCTCTCTCGGACAATTTGAACGGGGGATGGACTTTTGATATCATGCTTGACCAGAATGCCTTCAAGTCCGTCCCCAACTCTTTGGGTTTTAAGCGACCGGAAAATGCCTGTCATAGTGACCGGTAGGAAACCAACTTGCTGGAGGTGTGGAGAGACTGGTCACCTTTCCAACTCCTGCCCAGAGAAGAAGGCCCCTGGAGTTCCGGTCGCAGGCGACCAAAATCCCCCCTTGGCCGACAAGGTAAAATCCGCGACGCCTGTAGTGGGCCTAGCTGCAGGGCGGACCGGTGCGGAAAAACCCTCGGTTGGGTCCGTACCCACATTACCCCCTAAACCAACGCCTTCCACAAGTGTGGACAAGGAAAAAGGATGAGGGGAATGGCGCCTCGTAGTTAGGGGCAAGGGGAAGACCCAAACAGCGGTTCCTCCGTCCCATCATGACCCCAGGGACACTAACACCTACAGCCCCATTCCCTCTACCAGCTCTGAGGGCGACGCCTCGGCGTCTTATCGGGAGAATGCAACGGTTACCCAGAAATTAAATGAACCAAGCTGGAAGAAGATTTTGGACCTTAAGAAGCTAAAAGATAAACTGAGACAAAACGAGGGAAAAATCAGAAATCGCTGGGGGCACCGGGCCCCTATCCTCTGCCCCCGTCTTCCCTTCTGCTCCAAAAAATCATTCACAAAACCACCTCCGCCCAAATCTGCTTCAAACTCCCCGGCAAAATCTCTACATTCTGGCAAACCCTCTCCGGTGAAGACTCCTTCGGGATGGACTCCTTCTACGACACCCAACCTCACACCCATGTCCACTCCCATTCATTCTCCTCAAAAAAAAAGGTTCCGTAGCCCGGAGACACAAACTGTCACAGATAAAAAGAAAAAAAAATCATCAAACCACCGTATTTCCCCGGGGAAGAGGTCTGCCGCGTATCCCGGGACCAGGCAGTTAGGGTTTTTGGTCAAACCAGGAACTCGAAGGACTTAAAAGGCCTATGGAACTTCCATAAAATTAATGATTTGGACGTGGAAAAACCGGAAAATTTCCCTTCGGTAGGAAGAATTTTGACCGTAGTTCGAACTGGCCCGGGTACGCGGGAGATTTGGGGCATGATAGAGGAGGCCCAGTCGTCTCTAAAAATGGTGCCCCCAGCTGCCTACCTACTCGATCCGGAAACAGACGAAGCAAATCAAAAACTGAAAGGGAGGGTCCCCGTTTTCGTTCACCCATCCCTTTATAGGGCGCTAAAATTAACTTACCCCTCGGACATCGGCGGCTTGTCGCAAGATGATACTATCGAAAATGAGATGGCGTCTGGATCTATGGGACGAGCTGTCGGTGTCCTCACCCCAGCCATGTTCTATCCTGAAGGGCAACCCTAGCCGGTTTCACAATGACACTTTGGTTAGCTAGTTTGAATGCCCGGGGCATGAGGTCCGAGTCTCGCAGGGCGAGGCTCTCTCGTGACCTTCAGCGCCTCAGGGTGAATATATGTTGTTTACAAGAGACCCGGTTTTCTTCTCATGATCGTGAGGATATACTGTCTAGGGGGTTCGCCCTTTATTCAGCATGTTTTGATGGTCGTTCGAGGGGTGTCTCTTGGCTAGTGAGCAGGTCTTTGAAGGCTGCATGTACCCTTGTCTTCGCGGATCCGGCGGGCAGGCTTTGCGTGCTGGATGTTACCATAAAGGATAAGGTTCTTCGTCTCATTGGCCAATTCCGAGCGGCCTGCTTTGTTTCGGCAGATCGCGCCGTTCTTGACGACGTCTCGTCGGGTAGTTTTAGCGGGTGATTGGAATGCCGTCCTTGACCCCGATATAGATCGGATAGGGCAAAAAAAAGGTACTAAAAACCCGGATGTGAAACCATTTCGGGACTTTATCGATGAGTTTGATCTTGTCGATAAGTTTCGGAATGAACACCCTCGGGAGGTAGCATGGACTTGGACTACTAGTGGCAGCTCGGCTCCTGGCTCGCTTGCGAGCTACCTGGATCGAGTCTTAGTTAAGAGAGTCGATGTAGGGCTCTTAGGCTGTCCAAGTTTCCATTATATAGTTTATACGGACCATAGGATTGTCCGGGTCCGTGTAAACTTAGATACGCCTAAGGTTAAGTTGGCTGGTTACTGGAAATTGAACTGTTCGCTTTTCAGTGATCAGGGTTTCCGACCAGCTGCTACTAACAATCCAGAGGGAATTGACGGGAGCGGTTGTGGGAAATGCCTGGTGGAGCAAATTAAAATCTAAGATTCGTTCGTTTGCTGCCGACTTTAGTCGTCGGCTCAATTTAGATAAATTAGCGGCGCAAACGGCTTTAGAAGAAAAAGTTGATCGGGCCGTGAAATCCCGTGTTAGTGGGGACATAGTCTTAGCTAAGGCAGAGTTGGCCTCCTTGCTTATCAAGAAGGACCAAGCTCTGGTAGTTAGGGCTAGGTTAAAAAGAATGTCTTCTGAGGCAACGAATATGGCCGCTGAACTGCGTGTAGAGGAGAATCGAAGCGCGGCCAGGCGACATATAGCGTGCGTCACATTACCGGATGAGCGGACTGTGACTACAAACGCGGGCATATGTGAGGTCTTTCGAGATTATTTTCAGGAGCTTTTCACCAGGGAGCCCGGTCTGAGTTCTGCTCAGTTCGACGCCTATTTAGCTGACTTTCCCTGCCTCTCGGCAGCTGAAGTGGCTAGGTGCGAGGGCCGCATAACAGAGTCGGAAATCTGGGAAGCGCTGAAGCAGGTTGGCCTGGATAAGTCTCCGGGATTAGATGGTCTGCCCTACGAAGTTTACTTGAGGTTGTCGCACGTTTTTGTGCCTTTGCTGGAACTGATGTACAACCACTGGATGAGGCAGGGGTCTTTACCTTAACGCTTCACCAGAGGTGTCATCAAGTTGCTGCGTAAGGACAAGGACGGAGGGGATGGGTTAGGGAACTTTCGCCCTTTAACGATGTTAAACACTGACTTAAAGATTTTGGCGAAGATCTTGGCCAACCGTCTGCAGCTTGTCCTGTCTAGTCTGATTGGCCCTGAACAGACTTGTGCTGTGAAGGGCAGGACTATTCAGGATAACCTTCATATGGTACGCCTGATCTTAGAACAAGTCGACAGTGAAGCCGCGCTGATCAATTTAGATCAGTCCAAGGCCTTCGATAGGGTTGACCATCGGTTTCTGGAGGCTGTCCTTTCGGCGGCCGATTTCGGAGCCGACTTTCGCTCCTGGATCCGTCTCTTGTATGCGACCTCCGGTGCGCTGGTGGAAGTGAATGGGGTAAGATCGAAGCCTTTCGTATTGTCTCGCTCCATTCGTCAAGGTTGTCCGCTATCGCCTCTGCTTTACGTTCTTGCGTTGGAGCCTTTCCTTCGCAAGTTAAAGGCGAATCCGGTCCTACGCGGTATTTCGCTGCCTGGTGCTAACATCTCGGCCAGGTATTCTGCCTATGCTGACGACGTTTCGGTTCTTGTGTCGAGCAGAGCCGAGATTAACGAAGTCAGTAAGCAGATCAGTGGGTATGAGATGGTGACAGGGGCCAAAATCAACCGCGATAAGTCTGTGGGCTTGCGGTTGGGTGCGTGGAAGGGAGTTTCTCTTCCCGGACCTTTCCTCTGGACGGATGGGCCGATCAAGATACTCGGCGTCTGGTTCGGTCCTGATCTCCAGTTGGAAAAGAATTGGTCGGAGGTACAGGGGCGGGCCGAGGCCGCGGCTAGTCTGTGGTCTCGGAGGAGACTTTCCCTGAAGGGAAGGGCGGAAGTTTGTGGTTCCCACATCTATCCGATACTCCTCTACCGTCTTTCTGTGCTTCCACTCCCGTATGCCCGACTAATGTCATTAGTCAAGGCCTTGTTCTCTTTCTTGTGGAGAGGCAAGGCCCATATGGCATCTCGCGAGATCTGCTGCCTTCATCCCTCTGAGGGCGGTCTGGGGATGCCTAGCATTGAGATTCGTCAATATATGCTACGCATTACCTTTCTCGACCGAATGTGTCGCGGTTTGGATGAGGTGGGCACCTTTTGGAAAGAAGATGTCCGTAAACATTTTCCATCCCTGAGAAGTGTGCACTCGTGCGAGGAGGAGGCCGGTCGTACTCCTCGTGGCGAGTGCTCCTTCTATCGTGAATGTCGTCGTGCTTTGAAGCTCCTCTTGCGGACGTCGGTTGGCCTCTCGACGCCCAAGCGTTGTCTCGTAAGGCATTATATCGTTTGTTAGTTAGGGGGTCCGTTCAAGATGATCTAATCGACGAGCTCGGTCTTACGAAGCAGGAGGCTCGCTCGATATGGCCTTGGGCGCCTGGGTTGAAATGTCTCAATAACGATGAGGCATCACTCACCTGGCTGATGATTCGCGGGGCCCTCTGGGTCGGCAAAAGAGTTTGTTCAGCAGGCTTGGAGAAATATCCAAACTGTCGTCGCTGTACTGGGAATGTCGAGACCATTGGTCACGCCTTTTTTCAGTGCAGTTCGGTAGTGCCGTTGTGCAAGTTTGTTGAAGGCCTCATGGTTCGCATGCTGCAGGGAAAGTTTTTGTCCTGGAAGCCAGTTCTGTTAGTAGCAATGTGGTATCGCAATTGACGAAGGCTGAACACTATGTGTTCTGTTGCTTACTAGGGGTTATGCGAGTCGTGATTTGGACGACGCGACAGAAGGATTCTATGAAGGCGAGAAGTTCACCTCTTCCCAACTGATCTTGTACTTTAGGCATCAGCTTAAAGTCAAGATTAGGACGGAAAGGCGGCGGCTCCCATCATCAGAATTCGCCAAAAGGTGGGTGATTCTTGCGCGAATGTGTAGAGTGAAAGGGGCTGACCTAGAGTGGCATTTAGATGTCGGTTAGGCACAGAATATTGTCCTAACAGGGTTGAACATAGGCAACCCACCCCGATATTAGGCTAGATTAGGTTTTTGTTGTTGAATATTTAGTTTCCCTTTTTTTTCCCGTTTAACTTAGCTAGGGTATGTAAAGCTCATTGGTCCCTTTTATTTCTGTCCCTATTTTTTACTTTTTTTTTTTTAATTCCCATCCCCTCCCTCGTTAGGTGGTTAGTGATGTCAGTTTTCTGGTGGATGCGGGGCGCCTTTCGTTTCGCGTGTGTGTTTTCGTATTTGTTGTTGTGTATGAATGAGTGAGTGTTTGTGTGAATGCTTTATGGTTTGAATGTGTACTCATTTTCTTAGTCCCGCTTCGATTTCGTCTGGTTAACTTACATTTCTGCCACATTCATAGTTTGTGGGGGGTTTTATTACTAACTCAGTTTTGTTTAGTTTTATTGTAAATAATTAATTCATTCTGTAAATACGCATTTGGGGATTTTAAAAGTTGTTATTTTATGACCCTCCCCCCATGAACAATATCTGTAAATAAGGGGACTAGTTAGGACGTCATAGAGAAATTGAGGTATTATGGTGGACGTAGTAAGAAAGGTAGGAGTGAATGTGATGTTTTGGTGATTGGATTATTGTTGGCATGTTTGGGTCAGTGTCTGTGACTAGCTAAGTTTTAGATTAAAGACAGAAGAAGACCGTCATTACCCATCCCCCTTTTTGGCCTTGTGCCGCATTTGTTTGTATTTATTACGAAACAATAAATATTGTGCTGACTGGTTCACCGTGTTGGCCCGGTCACACTCTGTATTTCATCTGAAGGTTCTGGAGGCGCTTTACATCGGGTCTCGCAAGCCTTCTTTGTGCAAACAACGTGAGTGTTTGCTGGGACTCGCTGTCATCTGCCTCTAGTTCCTTCTTGCATATATACAAGCATATATATATGTATATATGTGTGTAATTTTTTTTCCACCTATTCTTATTGTACATTTCTCTGTTTTAATTTTGAATCTGCCGTGGAATCCTGAAGAGCGGGAGCGAAACCGGTTGCTTCCCCCCCTTGTTGTTGAGTTTTTTTTTTTTTTTTTTTTTTATTATTTAATATTGTTTTAATATGTCTTGTAATATTAAATTTTATACTTTTATTTCGATATATATATATATATATATATGTACACATAAATATATATATATATATATATATATTTTTATATATATATATATATATATATATATATATATATTTCATTCAATACGGCACACAAATTTCTCATGTGTTCTAATCATTTCTTTTTTTTTTCCGATGATACGTTATATAAAAACTGCCTTATTTGACAGGTAAAATATTTCATCTTTGAAAATGGCTAAGTGCATGGCCGAAAAAGCACAGAATAAAAAAAAACGTTCTGATTGTTTTTATATAATTGATCACCTGAAATGAAAATTTATTACGGTTGACGTGGAGAGGAAAATTGTTCAATGTTCTGATGTCGAATTTGAACACACCGCTGATAATTTTTCACTTTATACGAAAACGAATGCAGTCCTCAAATACGTAAACACCATGTCACCCTCCCCGTAAGTGGTATGAAGCACATCTGCAATGGGGTTAAATGTAAGATCTCAAGAAAATCTTCCACATGAGATATTTTCATTGAAAGAAAAAAGAATACGTAAATGCTTTAAGAGGGCAAGGGCATTTTACCAACTTGGTTTTACATCTAATGCCCAGTCTAAAGTTAAAAGCATAAGCAAGGTTACTTTCTGGTTTAATCCCAATTTTGATTTGTAGTTGGAAATATATATTTTTTAAGTTATTGGATAAACATTTTCCGAAAAACACTTATTGGAATGCAGTATAACTGAGTTACAGTTGCACTGAAAATGAATTTAAGAATCATAACGTTAAAAATTTGGAGAAAGAAAAAAGTGGAAATGAAGAATAGAAGATATGCAACTGCACAAACATGAAAATAATTGTCTATTGGATGGGAAGTGCTGCACATATGGCATAATTTTCATTTATGAGATCAACGGTAAGAATGTTTCCATAAAGTATATTGGATGTACTGCGTGCCCATTCAAAAAGAGATTTTAAATTATGCCTCGTCAGTTCTTGTGTTAAGGTATAACAATGGCTGTTTGGACATTTGTTTATACGACCATTTTACCTAGTTTAGGTGTCAGGAGCAGGATCACAATGTATGCACGCACACACACACACACACTCGCACACACCAATGCTCACACACACAGAGAGACTCTCTCTATATATATATACATTAATATGATGAAGTTAATTGTTAATTCTATGAATAATTCCCGGGTGTATGTAAACCCCGAGAGCTCAATGTAAGTAATAATTAATTAACAAAGTAGAAACTTCAGAAAGCCATGGTAATATTTCATTTCGCAAGTCCGATGAAATTCGATTTATTTTCGTCAGATCTGGCGGATTCAAAACAATGAATGGATTCAAAAATTCTTCCAGGAATAAACCAAAAAAAGAAATAAAAAAACAAGATTAACGGAAGTTGTATTTTAAGATAGTTCCACAAGTATGTAGAGAAGGAGGGAGTTATATGTCTTTTGGAGATGCGATTTTTGTAGCTTCGACTTCTATTCACCGGAAAAGAAAAAGGAGTGGAGATGATTTATCAAGAATGGAACAAAGAAAGGCAATGAAGCAGGGAATGAAAGAAAGGAACGGAGAACCGGAGAGTGTACAGAAATCCCTATACCTACATACATGCACATTTCTCTATGCACATATATAAATACACTCACATATGTCTTTCACTTTACCTACGAACTTAGTCAAATAACAAACTCACATTCTTAGATGTTCACGTAGAATATAGAAATAACACTGTTATCACCTCATTATATAAAAAATCCTACGAGCAGAAATTCTTAACACCTTAACTTTAAAAGTGAATGCCCACTCAGATACAAAATAGCAGATAACTTCCTAAAAAGAGCACACCAGAATTCATCCTCTCGACTACTCTTCCTTAAAGAACTCAATAATGTAAAACAGACACTAATTCACAATGGCTTCCCTAACCAACTTATAGACCACCCAATTAGACTATTTAAAGCAAATAACAACGATAGTTAACATACAGTCAAAAATTACATAAATATTTTCTACAAAAACCAAATACACATTAATTACAAACAAGACGAATCTTCACTTAGGAATATTATAAAGACATACACTACACCAATCGTCCCGAATAAAAAAATAATTATCTACTATAAAAAAATTAAGACAGCTAAACTTATCCTCAAAAACAACAAAACACTAGCTAAAACAAAATTACAACCAACGAATATTATCTATGAGTTCAAATGCTCCTTAATGAACTGTGTTTCTGATCAAACCGAACTCATAAATAATTACATAGATCACACAACTACATGACTATTCAGACGCCTTACCTTACACCTACCTGATCAGAGCTCGATTAGAACTCATTAAAACACACACACACAAACCTATCAGACTCCATACGAAACATACTAGTAGAAAGAAATATTGTAAGCTCTAATAATAAAAAAAAGAAAAATGCCAAATCTTAATATGAACTACGAACTAGGCCACAATGTACTAGCCGTGTACGGAAAAAAAAATAAAAACTCTATGACACACTAAAAACATACACATAACGCACACACTCAATTAAACTGAAAAGTAAAATCATCCTTGCTAATGGCTAAAAGTATTGCCGAAAGCGCTCGGAACTATAAAACGTTTGAACAGTTTCTACACACACAGTGTCCCAAAAAGGAATATCTTGTACGAACACAAGAAAAATTAAACAAAAACCTTAACCGGAAATATTGCTGTTTAAATACACAATATCTACATCTATCTATCTATCTATCTATCTATCTATCTATCTATCTATCTATCTCTCTATATATTTATATATATATATATATATATATATATATATATATATATATATATATATATATATATATATATATGCACGCGCGTGTGTGTGTATATTTATATATGTGCATTTCCTCAGACATACATATACACATATACCGAACATATACCCATCCATATATATATATATATATATATATATATATATAGAGAGAGAGAGAGAGGGAGAGAGAGAGACATAGAGAGAGAGAGAGAAAGAGATATGCACAAATCCTTGTAAAACACACGAAAACCATGTTTTCTTTAAAATTGATGTTATTTTATAAATCCGAAGCGATTTTTATATCTGCATTTGAAAAGAAATCGTACTTCGTTGGTGTTTTCATATTTTTTTTGAATTTTTTCCTTAATTCAGATGTCCCATGTATCTGTTGAAATTGTTGAGATTTTGTGCCTTACATATGAGCATCCATTTTAATTGTTAGGTGAACACCCGTCAATAAGGTTCCACACACACACACACACTCATATATATATATATATATATATATATATAGGGATGAATGGATGGATGGATGGATGCATGCATGCATCTTAGAAAGTAAGAAAACCAAGCCAAGTACGATGGAATGTAGGATAAGAATTCAGTCAGTTCTAAATACTTACACTAATGGTATAATCTACTGTGAATGTGGAAATAATTCTATAAATTCTCTGAAAATCTGGATATTTACACAGATTGAAAATATGTATTAAATTAATTATGATTTTGATCATTAAGCTACAATCCCATTGATATAATTCATGTCTTCTTGGTAAATTTAGCTTAAAACTACGAACTCTTCTAAATTGATCATGAATCTGTGTATATTTTATGCCTAAATGAAATTATTCTATTTTAATATTCTCATTCCATGAAAAGCTCAAACCAAATTTACTCTTGATCATCTCGAAATACACAGATTAAATCCCTTTTCTGGGATCCTATTTTCCAGCGGAAATAAGATACTTAGATACGTCCTTATGCAATGCGCTGCTTTCGTCTGAAATGCAACAGGGGGTTTCGATTAGCTTCCACCTGAATTTCCACAGAAATGATCCTGACAGGAATTAAATTCGTTAAGTAGCATCATTTCATTTTATTTGGAAATCCGTAGGATCTAATTTTAGATATCATGTATCAATCTTATATCGAAATCTGGGTTTAACCTCCTTCGCCATTAAGGAATAACAACAGGCCCTATCTAGCCATTCCCATGTGGGATTGAACGATGAAGAAATGTTTACCATTTGTTCGTAATAGAAAACTATTGATCTTTCTCATACACCAAAATTAAATTCTTCTGTGAGTTAATAAAGAATATCAGGTTCAATTTGTCGTCTCTTTTGTTTGATGAAAACTGCTTGAAATACTGATTTATGCGCAAATGTTTAGCTTCACATATATCGCTATAACACAATTTTTAGTATGTCTCCAAAACACCCGGGAAACCAGACTATATATACAGTTGAAATTAATTCCTTTCTTTTCTGCCATCATTTTAACACTATTATCAGTTGCATAATTCTACGTAATGTTATTTAATGTTTTGGAAAGTCCAAACTTCTTTCTTATATATATTAAAGTCAATATCTAATCCACTTTACGAAAGGTTTCAGTTGCGATATAATTCCTCCGATAATGGCTGTAGAAATGTAAATATTTATGAGCGTAATGATTCGAACAGAATGTGGCACACGGCCAGGTTTCAGTCGGGATTCCCTAGCATACATGGAACAAAAGTTAACTACGGCTTGCTTTTGTTCCTGTTACAAATCTTCCTCTGTAGTTCCTGTTTGTAAGGACTCTATTCAATAATGTGACCCCTCGCATTATCGTACTGTTAGACACTTAACTCTATTTGGCCAAATATTAGAGACTCTCATCAATGCCGAATTGGATAAACACATTATTCAGAAGACCCCCTCCCGGTTAAGCAATATGGCTTCCATTCTTCCTGGTCTACCTCCGATGTGCTAAGAACTAATAATTGGATTTGTCTACCAAGTATTAGATATGAACGGCGAAACTGAAGATATAGCCCTACATATCTCAAACGTAATCGATAGGATTCGGCATACTAGCCTTCTCCACAAGCACAAACACTCTCTCTGGACCAATATTTCGCCTAATACAATCGTTCTTACCAATTCGTTTAATGGAAGTCCTGTTTGATGAAGATAGTGTTAGATCATTTCATATTAATGTAGGATTCTAACAGGGCTATACACTTGGAACTAGTCTGTTTCTAATCTTAATATCAGTCCAAAATTTGGAAGAAAGATGTCATGACATACTTGACACATTGGCTAAAATTAATTTCTAAACATTGTTCTGGTAAAGCGACTGTATCTCTCATTTCAGAGTTTAGATTTTCAGAATGATATTAACGCAATGTATTACACCATATATTAAACTACCGATCTAGCAAGAACATGGCGAGTATATATAGAAGAATATATATATATATATATATATATATATATATATATATATATATATATATATATATAAAAAGTGCGTAGGTATGCAGAAAATAGAAAAGAACACGTTGGGTGTATAATACGGGTTCCTTAATATTTTTTGTTTTTATTTTTAAGAAGACAGTGCTCCATACAGAAGTACAGCTTATATTATAATATTTTTTGTTTAAAAATATGATTCCTTCGCTACATAAGAGTTCTCATGTTTCAAAAACGAGAGCCGAAATCATCCAAATAATTATTAAAATTAAGTTGGATTGTGGTGTTTAGTCCCGTTTCATCTTCAAGCGAAATTTTAGGAATAAGCTATCTCTCAGTTTACGTGTATTTTTAGGCACGGTCCGTTACAGAATTCGTTATTTTGGGAGTGGCTAGAATATTTTCCTTCGTTAAGTGGTCAGAGAGTTAATTTAGGTTGAGTAGGGTATCTATTTCAAGGCTAATGTTTGCGGTCACTCTTTAGTTAGTTCCCAGTGAGGGATATTTTTATGGCGCGCCTACAATCGTTATGTGTCTGGGGAATTGTCTTTTATTATTGTCCATCTGATTATCTATTTATTTATTTGTTTATTCAAGTGGGTGTTTTATATACAGATCGCATTGCACTGAATTTCAATTTGTTTTTGTTTTTTGACGACTACTAAAGGGGTTTTTCCTATTTAATGATTTGGCTTAGCTTTTAAGAATGTTACTTAACTATTGGATTTTTTTTTATTTTTATATATTTTTTATTTAATGCGAAAGTTTGTTGATGTCTGCAAAAAACCGTTAACTCCTTCCTATGGTTTAATAATTTTTCATTATTTAGAAATTTAATAATGTGTTGTTTTTCCTGTAATCATAAAGGGCATGGGTCATCCCAGGTTTTACAGGTTCTTGTTTTATTTACTATTTTCCATTTTACTTTTGGTGTTTTATTCGTTTCTTTTAGATGCCAGAAATATTGGGATAGAGATGTCTGATTTCTATTTTGAATATTGCTGAAGAAGCTCTTTTGTTGCCTCCATCTAATTTTAAAAGCATTCTTCGTTGAGCCTATGCATATCCTATTAGTGTAAGGACTCTCAATGGATGAGATAGTGCACTGGTATACTATAGATTTTGTGAGGCATTTATTTTCCAACGGACAGTTTTTAGGGTTTCTACAATCACATAATTTTTCGTTATTTTTATCCAATTTTAGTTTATGTGTTTTATTACTGTTTTGGTAAGCGTGTTTTTCTAGAATTTTGCTTATTATGTCTTTTTATGATTCTTTCTATATTTTCAATGCAGCTGTAAATCAATTTCAAGGTGTTTTTGTTAAAAATGTCGAAAGAGACTGCTCGGTGTGCGTTTATCTCAATATCAAATTTTACATTTACATATGCTATATCCCTGATATCGAACTCTTTAACTATGTATTGTTTTATGTATAACCCTAGATACATACGTAAACAATCCATACATTAATTTAAAAGCAAAAATAAAATAATTATAGAAAATGGCGAAAAGTATAGCGGCAAGTGCTAGGACATAAAAAATGAACAATTTGTATATAATGTACGTCAAGAACAGTTAAAGTTATGAGAACAGAAAATAAAATTAAATTATATATATATATATATATATATATATATATATATATATATATATATATATATATATATATATATATTAGCATTGTTAGTGGTACGGAAGTTGAGTATTGCTTTAAAAATTTTAAGCTGAATATTACCTGTTATATTTTTTTTTTAAATTGTGGTAAAAATAAAGAATGAAAGAAGATAGCATCCGCTTCCACTTCTTCGTTTGTAATCGGGAGAAAAAATAAAATAAAATAAATCTAAATTAGCGAATGGTTAATGAGTGGAAATGGAAAGGAGAAAAAAAAGGGTGTTGGAGTACTACAGATTAAGGATAGCCAGCCCCAACTAACAATTAAGCGATTTACAGAGAGACGATTTGTCAGACTTGATATGCAGAGACTCTAGTAATTTTAGATGAAATAAAGAGTGTGACGAGTGTGACTGGGACAAAACAGTAAACTAGTCAACACTGAATTCAGCCGCACACTTACTGTTCTTTAAAAGGTTCTCACGAATTGAGGATCGGAGGATCGCTAAGTTTTGGGGATTAGTTCATTTGAAACCGAGGTGTGATTCCTGATCTTGCTTTAGAAATCGTGTTTTATCCACACATGATGCTGCAGGGTAGCTCTCCATCTGTAGCTGACTCCGCAACCTCAAATATATTAATATACAAAAGAATTTACTTGATGAGTGGGAGAACATCCTTAAGGATAGATGAAAGGCTCGGCATGATATTGAACACAACACAGTAGTAAAATATACTGTTACTACCAATTATACTTACACCTTCTAATTGTTTCCTAAAGCGAACGAAAAAATTAAAAAAAGACTAGGATATCTATGTTCTCAAATCAATACAAATGTGAGTTTCACTTAATTTGTGTGAAAGTAAACAGATTAATACTTTTGCCTATATAAAATCAATCAAAGTAGATAAGCTATGGGAACGAATAATGTCATTAGACGCAAGCTCAATTAGTGGGCAAGTTTAAACTCAATCGAGTATATGCTTCGTATAGTTCAAAATAATACTTGACATAAGGACATAGGTAATGTTTTTATATATAGCTTAAGGCAATTCAGACTTTGTTTTACTGTTATTATCCACATTTGTTAACTAGAATATTATGCGATGGATCTAGTCAATAACCTGCTAATAATGTCTGATATGAAAATATTCAACAGTAATCAGTGTTTGATATATCTAGGACGGCTGTAGAATACACTCAAGGACGTCTCTATAGACACGTAACACTACACGGTCAACAGTATAGCCTCCTGTCATCTTCTGACATAATAATATACATATTAAATGAAGAAATATAGTGTCATGTTCAAATCTAAGAGGTTTATTATAGCTTCGCCAGGAGATATAAATTGACTTAATTCATGTCTCTGATATAAAGCAGAGGACATTAGTATAATACCATTTATAATCTAGAAAATCTGAGCATTTTTTACGTGAGGAAATATTTAGCAAATTTGTCTCTCTATATCTATTAGTGCTATTGTGAGTTCGATTCTGATTAGGCCCTCCTTAGTTTCTGACTTGGGGATCATCTAAGCTATCCATTGTAAATCACTATAGGTTTATTTGGGAGTATAGTCTGGGTTGATGCATCGGCAGTCTTTCAAAATTTTCTTTAAGCTTTGAGATGGTAAACAGGTACTTCATTAGAAAAGTTGCTCGCTTTGAAATACAAAATCGGTGTGAATTGTGTTGTTCTTATCAAGTAACGTATCCTTATTTTAGCCCACGACAGTCAGCATAGTGTGTCGCATTGCTTGAAACATTAGAGAGTTTCAATGCAGAAATCTGGAAGATCGATATTTCTGAGAAATATGATGGGTCGTGCCAACTTTTAGTTCAGTTTAACACTTTGGACACCTGACATCTCAAATGATTTGAGGAACTTGTCTTTTATATAATGTCCCAAATGCCGCGATCTGTCTCAGAACATTTGAATATCGGAAAATCTTAAGGAATCCGATTTACCATATTTAAGTTTTTTTTTGTTGTTTTTTTTTCATCATAGCATGCCTTAAAGAAATATTACTGAACAGACTCATTGACAGTATCAGTAATTTTGAGTTCTGTTGTTAACCCTTTGAGTCCTGACTACCACTTTACCGATGGTAGAAAAATGTCTTAATGCCCAGCCACCGATTGAACAGGAAGTGGGGGTAAACACTTGCGACGTTATTTCTTTTTTTTTTATTGGTAGTCTTAATTTGAAGAGCCAATCAGAAAAGCTGTAATATCGAACGTGATATCAACATGTCCGCGCTTTTTCATTTTGTTTTGATCATGTGCTTTGAATAAAAAAAAGATTGTTTTTAATATGAAGCGTCAAGAGTCTCAACCTGGACCGTCAGGGAAGCAATCAGGATGTTTTTTGTAACTATTTTCATATCTACCGTGAAACATTACATAATAATTATTTGCAAATTTTGATTGAGATGCTCAGGCAGAAGGGTTAAAATTGTTCAAGAACGCAGGGTTCAAAGCGTTAAAATTAAAATGGCCAAACAGAAAAACGGCGGTAATATTTAGCAAAACGAAAAGAAACGTTACGAATTCTAACATTTTTTAATTTGATTAAAACAGTTATTTTAAAAATACTGATGGGAGTTACTTCCTGTGACATTGGCGGTCAAGTCCTCTGACTAATCTGTTTAAACCTATTGCTGCTTAAGTCGCAGTCACATGAACATCTCTGTCCTATGAAATCATTTTTGAGTGTAATACAAATAACATGTTTACTGGTTTATTCTATATTCAATGACGTCGGAGATCAAATAGGACCTCACCTACCCAATAATTTGTAAGGTTAAAAGTTTCAACAAATTATCTTGACAGGATTTATTTAATTTGGCTTAATATGGTATACCGTGCACGCTGGTTATTATTTTTCGTGTAAAGGATGTATAAATTGTTCATTTTCAACTGAACATTAATTTACACAGGAACATATAGAGGAACCTTCAATAACATACACGTGCGGACTTCTGTTTCGCTGTATCACAGCTCCTCAGTGTGGCTAGACGTCCGATATATATATTGTAAAACACATTTTTAAGGTATGCTTCATTTATGGGCAAAAATGCTCAATATCAGGGATAGAACTTGTTTAAATATAAAAGGAGACATTGTTGTCAACCCCGAGATACGATAGTCTCTTTCAGGAATGAGCCCAATTGTCTGGTCATATATGTTGTATGTTGGCCCGACAATTTATATATGCTGGCGACTGGGACATCGTGGCCACAAGGCCAGGTACTTCCTCGTTTATTGCATTAATTCTAAGGGTTTTTGTGTACACAGTAATGATTACTTTTCAAAGGATATATCTGAAAATAATTCTAGATTGGAGTACGGTACTTTATAGCTATTGTATAGTATTGTTTGTTAACATTCAACTTACGGATATATCACACACTTTCTTCATTGGTACATGTAGAATGCAGTACTTTATCTGGAGTATGTCTTCAGCTTTGTATTGGATGGAATTTATTAAAACTAAAGGAATAGTTTTGAGGCGGATCAGCGAAATATAAAGATCAAGTTTTCCAGAAATTCACATTCATTCTACAAGTCAAATAAACCCCAACGTGTATACGTTATTGTTTTCATTAACCATCAGCGTGTCCAAGTTAAATTAGAACGTCCATTCATATTCTCTAGCAGAGTACAACACCAACAACAGACCCATTCCGCGAATATCGTATATCGGGAAAGTGTGAAGGAATGTTTAGATAATATATTGAAAATTGTGAATTAATCAAAGTAATAGGGTATTCATTGAAATCGATTTCATTAGCTTCATTAGGCCAGTGAGTATGTCTGCTAAATCAGCTTTTTAATTATTACGCCATGTTAATTGCCAATGTGAATATAATTATGAAGAGATTTGAGATAGAGAATGAAGGAAAATTTCTGTATGATAAAATGATTAAAGTGACGATCGCGCAAATAAACAATGAAATGTTTTCACTGATATATAGGACCAGCTACTTATTAATCAAATAAAATCTGCACGAAAACATGGCGCTATTTAGGTATTAATATATCTATCACAGATACGTGTAAAACGACTAAGTTGGACAGATTTGATCGTTATCAATAATGCGATATTATGATTGATGAGCAAATGTAAACAGATTCAAAGATTCAGTTTTATACATGTCATTGGTATAGATATGTGCTTAATTTTGTCAGATAAATAGCAAATATATTATAATTACTGTAATTCTATCTGTTCTTTAAAGAAGAATACAAATTATCTAATGCAGTTTACCTGATTCTTACCTGAAGTCCTTCAGAACTTCATCTGATTAAATTTGTTGGAAGGATTACATATGCACACGACAGATGGATGCAGATATGACGGGTACAAAGTCGATGCGGATATGTACCTCAAAATCAGTAACGAGGAATCTAAGAATTTTTACAAAAATACTCCCAATAACAGGGAAAATGCATAATTATTGAAGCCAAGAATATAGCCACGGAACTAAAAATTGATGATAGGATTCACAAATTCTACAAACAAGGAGCATTCATCACAGTTAAAGACCACAAGTCAATTTGCCTAAACAACACACAATACTGAAATTTCCAAAACAATTCTCAAAACCCAACTAAAATAATTACTGCAAAATCAGCAAAAACATCATTGAAAGAGCCTGCAAATGCACTAAGAATTAACTAGTAGCATAAAACAGCAGAAGCCATAGAATGATTTCCTAATATAAAAAGGAAGAATAATTGTCTATTCATACACTTCGATATTTCTGACTTTTACGCGTCTATCACCGGGAATCTGCTTATGACTGCTGTAAATCTTTCAAAAAGTTACTGTCCTATTAGCGATTACGAGATAAATATTATAAAGCAATTTCAAAGACCTATACTATTTCATAATGGTTATCTGTGGACCAAAAGAAGTAACCTGAATTTAGTATTGTTATGTGAGAATACGATTCAGCAGAGGCATACGAACTTGTTGGAATACTATTGTTACGATGACTTATATTTATTTTCGATATCAATTACGACGGACACTATAGAGATGATGGTGCTATTCTCCTCCATAAACCGAGCTCGTGAAATATAGACAGTTTGGGAAAGGGATTGAACATTTTTTTAAACATCACGAACTAAACATTAGCATCAATGCTGAAGTAATCAACTGTCTCGATGTAACCGTATATTTGAATAATGTTTATTATAAACCATACACAAACGATCGATATTACCATGGATACGTTAGTAAGGAATCAAATCACCATCACAAAATTCTACATAATTTGCATAAATCAGTCCAAGTTAGATTATCCACCAACTCCATCAATAATGAAATATCTGATAAGTCTAAAATGAAATATATAAAGATTTTAGAATTAGGAAATCATAAGGTAATTTAGAGTGTTTAGGAATAAACAAAACATTTAAAATAATTAAAAATAAAAAAGAAACACTGCAAACGCAACACTATATGTTTTTATCCGCCTTTTAACTGTAATGTCCAAACAAATAACAGAAGATTTTTCCTAAATTTATTTTATAAGTACTTTAACCTTTCACCAACACGACAAAATAACTAAAATAATGTTAAAATCAACTATATCTGCATTAATAACATAGATATATAAATATCTCATCATAACAACATTATATTAAATATATTTCAAGGAAGGACAACATAAAGTCTCCTAAAAATAAAAGCAACTGACGATAAAATATGATCTGTCCCTTAAAGGGTCGATATATTACTGATAATATTGTATACCGAGCGAACATACATTCCGGTAACGATACTGAATTCTATTTTGGCTCCATTGAAAATTCATGGAAATTAAATTTTTACTATATTCGAATGAAATTACGTAATAACTAAACTGCACTTCTCTCTTCAAATATTTGTCACAATTAAAAGATGATGGCATTTTACAATCAATGAACTGGAAAATTATATCTAGACCTAATTTTATAACGGAAAAGGAAATAAATATGACTTATGTCATGCTGAAAAATCGGTTTCCTAAAACACTTAAATAACCATAACTTATTAAACAAGAGAAATGAATTGAATGTTACATGTAGGCATAAAAATAAATATCTGCTTAAATATGTTGATCCAGATTAATATTTAATATAAATTACAGCTTATTTCTTAATGTAAAATACTATATATTTTGAATATAATTTTATGTTTTTTTTTTGTTAAATAAGAACACGCAATCTACCTTTAATTAAAAAAAAATTAAAATGATTATTCAACACTCAAAATAGTTTATAATTTTTTAATTCTCTGCGATTTTTCATGCATGCATATATTAATGATGGTTATTTTAATTGCCAAATTTCTAAAATTAAACATTAAAATTATATATATATATATATATATATATATATATATATATATATAAATAAAGTATACAATTTAATATTACAAGACATATTAAAAAGTATTAAATAATAATAAAAAAAAAAAAAAAAACTCAACAACAAGGTGGGGAGCAACCGGTTTCGCTCCTGCTCGTCAGGCTTCCACGGGAGATTGAAAATTAAAACAGAGAAATGTACAGTAAGAATAGGTGGAAAAAAATTAAACACACACACACATATATATATATATATATATATATATATATATATATATATATATATATATATATGTTCAGAGGCAAAGAAGGAACTAGAGGCAGATGACAGCGAGTCCCAGCAAACACTCACGTTGTTTGCACAAAAAGAGGGCTTCGGGACCCGTTGTAAAGTGCCTCCAGAACCTTCAGAGGAAATACAGAGGTGACTGGGCCAATATATATATATACTTATACCTATATATATATATATATATATATATATATATATATATATATATATATATATATATATATATATATTCAATGTTCAATGAAAATTTCCTATGATTGTAATAATTTCAAATAGTATGACATTGTTCACAAAGCTAATAATCAAGCAAAAACAGGAATGAAGCCTCAGAGATTGTTTCAAGTGCAAATGCAAATGCATGAACGCCTCATCCTTCAGACGTTTACTGTAAAGATTGTGTTAATAATATGTTCTTCGGAAATTTTTCCCTTTCAATGCTTCAATAATTCTTCTCAAACTATCTTTGGATCAAAAAATCTTTAGAATGGCAATTTATGATGGAATCATATGAAACTATTTGCTATAAATGGCAAAAAAACCGATTTTGACTTAGTTTGTCACAGATTTCTTCCTCTTAGTTGAAATAATCTAAACCATACTTTCACGTTATACAATTTGTGTATTATGTGTAATTTACATGGAAAAATTGGAAGCATCGGAAGAAAAAACGGGCAGTTATGGTCGAAAAACGGGGTTTTTGAACAATTTTTCGAGTGTTACTGTAATACACTGTGAAGCGAGCTGGACTAAAACCCCTCTATCTAATTTCTTGCATGATAGCACCCATTTTACAACATGTTTAAAGAAAATTGGATACAAAAAGGAAGTTATTCAAGTTTTTATTTTCAAATATACGAAAAACCCGACAGTCGCCGGAAAACTATCAAGCACTCTATATAAATCTCATAACATGAGCTGATGGTTTGCATTAAGTGCAAAGAACATCAGCTCATCCAGCAAAAAAATATGTTCGCGTGTAACTTCCTTTTTTTTTTCTTTTTTTTTTAAACAAAAAAAAAGACGTAACAACCTTCAGTTTTATCGATTTTTCTGTAAAATTCGGTCTGGGGACTGGAGAGTGAAAAGTTGGTTTTGACATACCTTTGTAAATTTACATCTGTGTACAATTTCATCGAAATCGCTCAAGAAATGTGGACGCGCAAAAATAGCATATACATACAGAAACACATACAGACATATCCTGCTTTACACACCAACACACACTCGTACACACACACACCACACACACACACACACACACACACACACACACACATATATATATATATATATATATATATATATATATATATATATATATATATAGATGACCTGTAATCGCATAATTTAAGGCAAGTTTCGTATGTTGGAACATAGGATTGATAGATAGATAGATAGATAGATAGATAGATCGATAGGTAGAAAGAAAGAAAGGAAGAAAGAAAGGCAGAAAGAAACAGTTTAAGAGGGAACGATATGAGCCTTAAACATATATTTAACAATAAAAAATATATTGTGATTGATGAGTAGATGTAAACAGATACAAAAATATTACATTCTGAAATTAAATTAAATTACATATATATATATATATATATATATATATATATATATATATATATATATATGTGTGTGTGTGTGTATAAGTATGTATGTATGTATGCATGGATAATGTGAATGTGTAAACATGTATTTCGAAACAAAATCTTAAAAATACACACACACCCGTATATGTGTGTGGAGTGTGCACTTGTATGTGTGCTTCTGCATTTCTCAGCAAACATGCTATCATATTTCATTCTTTTAATCATCAAGTATATTGAGGCATGAAAAGCTTTTGATATCATTGCTGCTTAACTCCCCCACCTAGCCTACCCCATCTGTCGAAGCCAACTGAAGCGCCGTCGTCATATTTACACAAAATTATTTTCAATGCTTCTTTTTCAACATAACTTTTGTCTTTCTTACTCATTAAATGAAAAAAAAATATTTATCTTTTTAAATATCAAGTTCTATAGTGGTCGAAAACAATTTGCGACATTGGAGGAGGGGGATAAATATTGGTGTGAGTGTTCTACAACCTGCCGATTTTGTTTTCTTTAATTTAGATCTGGTTATATCGACTATATTCTTGACAAATATATCATTTGATAACATTTCTTTCGTTTATATTTTACACATTATGGAATGAGTATATATCCAAACGTGAATAAATATAAAATATCATTACATACACGACTCCATAGATAGTTATTTGCAAACTTAGATTGCTACATAGAAATATATATATATATATATATATATATATATATATATATATATATATTTTAAACATAAAACATTAGGCAGCATATGATTTACATACATAATTGTATGTGTGATTATTTCTTTGTATATATATATATATATATAGATAGATAGATAGATAGATAGATAGACAGATAGATAAGAAAAGCGCGGCATAGATAAACATGAGGAGCGTGACTGATATATATATATATATATATATATATATATATATATATATATATAAATAAATAGATAGATAGATAGACAGCGAAGAGAGATACATAAATATGAACAGCCTAACCGAGATAGATAGATAGATAGATAGATAGATAGATAGATAGACAGATAGATTGATCTGAATAATCATAGATAGATAGATAGATAGATAGACAGCGAAGAGAGATAGATAAATATGAACAGCCTAACCGAGATATATAGATAGATAGATAGATAGATAGATCTGAATCGACATAGATAGATAGATAGATAGATAGATCAATTTAAACCTACCGTGGTAGATTGATAGATAGATAGATAGATAGATAGATAGATAGATATATTGACAGAAATTGACAGATATATGCACTGAAATTTTCGATAGAAACATAGATCTGAATATATATATATATATATATATATATATATATATATACAGAAATAAATAGATAGATAGATGTTATCTTCTCCTGAAACACGCTAATAGCTTGGTAATGAAATTTAGGGTTTCTCGGTTTTCTGTGAATTGATTTTGATAAAAATTTTCGCATCTGGTTTACACAATATGGCAACATAATTGTTAGGTTTTCATTATTCTGTGTAATGTCCCATATATTTATTTCTGATTCCACAGATTTGGCGCGAACTACATTAATAGATTTGGGGAAGGAAATGAAATATCATGGTATATATCGTATCGAACATACCTTGAGTATATATTTAACAGAAACCCATATTAATATTAATTTGGTCACATGGGCATCATTTCGAGGTATAACTTCAAAAACCTTATTACTCATGGTATCTGTCAATTTTTTATCATAGCAGGTTGGACTGTTCCTGCTGCAATTGTAATGGTAGCCCATAAGCTATCTTTGGGCGAAAACTGACGTCCATTGGCATAAATATCTTGTTTAATGATGGGCCAAAGATTTTCGACACTTTTGAGAACCGAAGTAGCTGGCGGCTACACCATCAGCCTTTTACCTTGAATGCCGTAAACGACTATGCTTTGGATGACACTGGCAGAGTTGTAGAGAGTGTTGTATGAGTTCTTAGAAGAGACAGCGGTATGTAGTCTTTACATGGATTCAAGTTCACCTTTAGTTGATTGCAGTGGGCGGGTATAATCATTTTAAGGACTTCAGCCACTTGAGCCAATATGTCTGCTTCCAATGATAACAACCTCAACATGACTCTTCCACCTTGATGATGACATCGTAAACGTTGGTGACGCTTATCTCCGAAATATACCCAACCATTTGCTCAATCATCAGGTCCGTCAAGAGTCGCCCTGTTCACGTCAGTGAACACAACTCTTCAATTGGTCAATGCAGCTTCCACTACGGTTTTTATATTTCCGCCCGTTCGATATATCTGTATATTGTCAGTTGTTCTCTTTCGCTTTGGAAGTGTTCTCAGATATATATTCTTTACATCTTCATTTTCCTTTCTAACAGTGTCCCCTCCTTAGATTCCTTGCATACGGTTTATTTTGTATTGTCAGTTCTCTTACGTTTTTATTCATATCTGCTTTATCAGTAATAATCATTCTTTCTATTTCTGCATTTTCATTGAGACATTCCTCTTTTGCCTATCCGCATTCTGTTCTCATTTCTTCGTGTAGTACCCTATATTCTCTTCCGTGTCTTGGAAATTTTTGTCTCCTTTTCATCATTTCGAGAATTTAATTTGTCATCCATTCATTTTTGTCCGTATATTTTCTTTTGGCATGATCTCGGTTGCTGATGTTACTAAATCTTCTCTTAAAGTGTTGTAACTTGAGCTTCCATTTTCATTTTGTTTCTCGTATCTGGTTTACCAATGTCAATATATTTCTCTCTTCGTATTCAGTTCGTTCAAGAGCCTGTCATATTGCAGCCTGGTTGCTGCCATAGGGTTCTTCAATTTCCATAGTTTCTCTATCGCTATCCGTAGTTTATCGCTACCATAGTTGGCACTTGGATATGCTTTCTAGTGTAAAACTGCAATTCTGAATCTGTTGTTGATGTAGTCGATTTGCTTTTTGTTTCTCTTGGATTTTTTAATTTCGATGTTCTTCTTGACTGTTCTTGAAACCAAGTCTTGCCCAATACCTGTTCGTTCGCCGTAGGAAACTTATACAAGATAGTTTCTTCAAAATATTTTTTTATATTTCTTTTCCCGGAAATTCAAATGAATATAGAGAGCGTTATAACATTTTTTCTGCACGAAGTCATCTTCATTGGCGATACAAAACACGTCAACTGAACAATTCTAATACAAACACCAAACAATTCGTAGAACAAATAACTGGAAAGAAATAATCCAATCAAGATATTGATTTTTCACTCTAGAGACAAATCAGGTTCTGGAACAACGAATGCTAGAGAAAACAATCACAGTTACTTGACTAGAGAAGCATAATTCTTGAACTTTTTTAACGAAAATCATTTTATACAGGGTGCGATTCATGAATTGCCGTCTAAATTACGTAAAAATAAATAACGCCGACATCTCATTTAACAGATATATTTACCAAAATGAAACAAAAATATCTTAAAATACGAAAGAGTATATTTATTCAATAAAATCGCCATTGGCTTAAACCACGGCTTCAAGACGACTTCGCAATCTCCTTTAACTCTACTGGACAGTCTCCTTGTTCAAGTTGGTGAATGCTGCCATAATCCTTGCCCTCGGTTCTTTGGTCATACAAGGAGTTTTTTTTGTCTCTTGCTCAACTGCGCCCCACACATAATAATCAGTAGGGTTCCAGTCTGGGGGTGGGGCTTATGCGGCCAGATCTAAGTGATGAGGTCACAGATATTGTCTGGCAAACATGACTGGTTTCTTCTGCTTGTGTACCATAGTGCAGAATCCTTTTGCAAGATATAGGTACTTCCAGCAGCCAAACTTTTTACCCAGAGAAGCACTACTTCATCAAGCACTTGATTGAGGCCTCCTTTTTGAGTCTGATGCCCCGTGGGAAGATGAATAGAGGCATAAAGTCGCCATCAGTAGTTATCACTCTAAACACCTTCGTAATCACCATTAAACTCATACAACTCTTTTTTTTTCTTTTTGCACTCTCCTCAGATTAACACCTAAACACTCTAAAATAGTTGTAATGGAGCTTCCGGCACGAATGCCAAGCAGTATATCATACCGTTTAAAAATTTCTAGTGGAATGAATTGTATCATAATGCTGTTTTTTCCATAGACGATGCTCAACTGGCACAACTATACTGTACAATAAACAAAATAAAAAAAGAAACCCGTATGCGAGATATAAAAATATAAAATAGCGACAGTTTACCCCTTCGAACACCGTATGTTTCAACTGCTAACTTTTTTATCAATGCATGGTGGATATTTCTTGTGTGAAATCAGCTAATTTCTATTGATGTCACCATTTTCGATGCGTCTCAATTCTTGGATTGAAATATATTCAGAGCCGTCCACTTTTCAATATATGCCTCTACTACGTATGTTCTTTTGAGAAAGTGACTGGAGTCGAGATACCAAGTGAGGAATTATTACATTGCAGATCCTTCTTTAGATTTTATCGTGAACCTTGAGATGAACAGAAGGGAAACTAAACCAGATATGGCAACAGCACTCAATGCACCAGAGCAGATATGGCTACAGTACTCAATGTACCAGATCAGATGTGGCAACTATAGCCAATTCATCAGTCCAAATATGCCAACAGATATCAATGCACCTGACTAGATATGACAACAGTATTCAATGCACCAGACCAGATGTAGCAACTGTAGCCCATGCACCAGACCAGATATGAAAACAGCACTCATTCACAAGTCCAGATATGGCAACAGTTCTCAATACACCAGATCAGAAGTGGCAACAGTACTCAATACACCAGTCCAAATATGAAAACAGTACTCAATGTACATGACCCTGATATGGCAACATTACTCAATACACAAGTCCAAGTATTCTAACATTACTCAATGCCCCAGATAAGATATGACAACAGTACCGTATTCACACATATATACTGAAAAAGTATACGAGAGAGAGACGAAGATATTTCTGATTTTATATGCTAATATTAATTGAAGCTTTTAAATATTTTATTTATAATGCATAAACCGGGGTCGATGCTAATATATTTTCAATTGCATGAGGCAGAAAACGCTGTTGACAAGAAATAGATGTTAGAAGGTACATGTTACGCATTGTGGAAATCAGTATGAAGCAGATATATAGACTGAATTATCCGCGAAAGTATTATTAAGACAATATGCAACAGAAATTCCAAACTGCATATATATATATATATATATATATATTTCTCAAAAGGTTCCATTCAGTAAATAAGCTAATTATTAAGAGTTATAGTAAGAAACAAACACTGGGTGCTGAACTGCTATGTCTTTTCATATCCTACATGGCAGTGAATGCTGGAAAATATCTCCGGAAGTAAAAGAAGTGATTTCAAAGGACATAATACTGAGAATAAAATGGACATAATATTTGATCAACAAGGAAGATCATAGGAACCACAAGGAAAAGTATACTTACCTTCAACTGAAATGAGAAACAGAATGAGGAAAGACGACGTGGAGTAGCTAACACTCACAAGACATATTGAAAGCAAGAGAAACATGAGGAAAAAGAGAGTATGTGTCTTGTGAATGCAAAAGTGAAAAGTTACATCAAAGAAAAATGAAATTGTGGAGAATCAGGATAACCACAACATATAAAAGAACTCTTAGAATAATGTTTTGATATGAACAGACTGAAGATAGATAGATAGATAGATCGATAGATAGATAGATAGATAGATATATAGATAGATAGATAGAGTGTATGTAAGGGTGGAAACATTTTATTTTATTGCATTTCCACCTAGTGAATAAACATACTTTTCATATATTTATCTCTACACAGATGCATAATAACTAATTATGCATAGAAAACAGAAAAAAATTGATTTAATACAAATAAATCCCATTTAACCATTTTAATGGCTGAAAAAAGTATTCAAATTCGTGATTTTGAAACATTTAAATTGGTTTAATAATCTAGATTATTCAAGTGGAATATTCCGGAATGTTCTATTAATGTTATCAGCAGTTATTCTTAGCCTAAAAATACAAACAGAACATTCTGTAATTGATATCCGTGGTTTTCCAAGGATGATTTTATCAAGATATTCAAGGAAACTGATGCCTTAAATTAAAATCCAAAATGGTTACTCGTCAAGAGTTGCAGGCTGATTTGCTTTCATCAGGAATCTGTGTCACTAAACGAATAATAAGCAATGAGATTCATAGGAACAATTTAAAGCCCTCGGAAAACTCCGCTGCTATTGAAAAGTCACAGAGATGGCAGGTTGAAATTTGTTCGTGAACATAAGGATAAAGAAAAATCGTATCGGGAAAGAGTATTATTGGCGTAATTCTAGAAATCATGTATGGAGGAAAGATGGCGATGCCTTTAAAGAAAAGAACATAGTTCCAAAAGTGAAATATGGTAGTGGCATCATCATGGTTTGTAGATGTTTTTTCTGAAAAGGTTACTGGCAACATATCAGTAATAGATTGCAGAATTGATGCTGCAGCATTTTGGAAGCGATTTGAATGATATCGGTTGAAAACATTGAACTTCCATCTGATTAGATCTTCCATCAAGATAATAATCCTGAACACACTGCAAAATCTACGAAGAAATGGCTTGCAGAAAACATCCTGAAATGGCCAAGTCAGTCTCCAGATTCAAACACAATCAGGAAACTGAAGCGTTATTTGAAAATTCAAATACAATCGAGAGCTCCAACAAATATACCGAATCTGAAGATCATATGCAAAGAATAATGGAACAAAATACCTACTAATAAAATTAACAAATCATTTATGGGGAACTATATAAGAGGTTGATTGCTTAGAAGTTAATAATGGCTATTCTACAATGTATTAAATGAAGATTATATATTCTTTTTTGTGTTGTACGAATACTTTTTTCACCCATAAAAATAGATAAATGAGATTTCTATTAAATCATTTTTTCTGTTTTCTATGCATGTTTGTGCAGTTAATTTTGTGACATGTAAGTTTATTCATTTGTTGGAAATACAATAAATTAAAAAAAAAATGTATGTGTACGAATATTTGTTTCCCAGCATTGTATGTATGAACAGTTTGATAGATATGAACAGATAGATAGATAGATAGACAGAGAGACAGACAGAGAGACAAACAGATAGAAAGACAGGTGAGTGGAAATTTTATTTGGAAAGAATACAGGTACAATATAAATTTATGGTTTGCCTTCATGTTGAGACATTTTGTTATATTTAAGCTTTCATTTTTTTAAAAAAATATTTTCAGATATTTTATACTTAAATACCTAAAATCAATTCTTTTGCTGCCGATAACCCTCAATGATTTCCTTATCTCTATACTTCCTTCACTATTTTTTTTTTTACTTTGCTTTCCATTGTTGTTTTATTATCCTGTTTTATTAGAATTTCAAGTATTTGTCATGCTTTCCGTATATTATTAAATTCGGAAGGTGTCAAATATGGTTGCCTTTTTAAGTTCAATTTAACATAATCAATGGGGTTAGATTCAAGAACCGATTGCCATGGTTAAAGGATTTTTCCATTCATCCATGTCAAGCGACATCTTCCAGTCGTTCAGATACATTTCGAATCTATCATGTTTCTCTTTGAAACAATTTCTAAATGTAATTTTGGTTGATGTTGTTGGCGACAACCAGTTTTGAACTCGTCATAAAAAGAATATTTGGACATGCATACATATATACATATCCATTTGTTGGAAATAAAATAAATTAAAAATTTGTATGTGTACGAATATTTGTTTCCCAGCACTGTATGTATGAACAGATTGATAGATATGAACAGATATATATGAACAGATAGATAGATAGATAGATAGATAGACAAGAGAGTGGAAATTTTATTTAGAAAGAACACAGGAACAATGTAAATTTATGATTGTTTTTGCCTTCATATTTGAACATTTCGTTATATTTAGGTTTACATTTTTCAAAAGAAAGAAAAAAAACTATTTACAGCTATTTCTATACTTAAATACCTAAAATCTATTCTTTTGCTGCCCATAACCCTCAATGATTTTATTTTTATTTCCTTATCACTATGCTTCCTTCACTAATTCTTTGCTTTGTTTTCTGTTGTTGTTTTATCCTGATTTATTAGTATTTCTCATATTTCTCATACTTTGCGGATATTATTCATATTTTTCTCCCCTTTGTTCTTTTTGCTTCATAGAACATGTGCTATTCTATAAATATTTTTTCTGCTTTCTCTTTCATCCGCCATTACTTTTTTTATTTTCTGTCTTCTCTTCTATAGATATTAACGTTATATATATATATATATATATATATATATATATATATATATATATATATATATATATATATATATATATATTAAATTTCGCTCATTTTCTTTCTATCAACATTTTCATTTATTCGTTTTTTTTCTATTTTTTGTTTTACTTTTTTTGTATTTTTTTTCCGGAAGTGACCTTTATCTACGCTTCTTTATGCTTCCGCTTTTTTATCATTTCTCTCTCATAATCTGTTTTTGATATGTTTCTTATATTTCAATTTTTCTTTAGATTTACTGCGTTTTTATAACGTTTACTTTATTTATTTTCTAATATACATTACTATTATTCAAACGAAAAACTTATTACGAACTCCTCTCTTTTCAGCTTATTTCTCACTTGCTTCACTTTCGTCTATATTTCCGTGAAAGTCCTTCATAATGCCACATAAACAAAGCAGATTCTGCTTTCTATTGTCAAGACGCGTTTCCATTTGGAATTTATTCCTTTTCTCGCCCAGTTGAAGGTCTTCGAAAACACTAAACACTTTTTTGACAACAGTTTAACGATTTTCTTTTCTGTGATCAAACTTCAAAGGAAACAAGTTTTATCAAATATTTAATATTCGATACAAATACAATACGAAATGTTAATCTATCGTCTTGACAGGATTCGTTCTAGGATTTCCTTATTTACAAAAAATGTTCCAATTCCATGTTCGAATCGAGATAATTATAGGCATTTTTTAATGTTTATTTTCAATGCAGGCAAACATTTTATACTTATTCGCGTCTAAGATGCACTGAGAAAATTCTTGGAGCCTTGGAAAATTGCTTTTTTCCTATCAAATTCTTCTTGATCTTAAAGCACTAACAACAACAATATCATATTAATCACTCTTCCCCACTCATAAATGGCATTCATATATATATATATATATATATATATATATATATATATATATATATATTCACTATTCCTTCAAAACGGTTGCAAACGGTGGATAATACCATATTTTAGTTCTCTTTGTATTTGTCACTTATTCCATCATATATATATATATATATATATATATATATATATATATATATATATATATATATATATATATTCCTTCACTATTCCTTCAAACTTCCTTTCGGTATTTGGCATTATATACCAGACTCACGTTTAGATTTTAATTTCTCGATGTTATCAATGTTTAACATTAATTTCGCAGCTTAAGAATTAACAGGGATAACACCTTAGATTAGTGTATCCATTAAAAAAAACTTTTATAATAAATAATATATGTATGTATAACATCAATATAGACCAAGGTTTTATCGCCCTCCATGGATTTAATTGTTATAAGCGTTTACTATAAATTTAAAAGCCGCCACTCAAAAGACTAACATTAGCTAGAAAAGTAACAGGGAAAAACTAACGTTAGTGCTTTTTTTGAGATGAGGAAAGTATTGCGTTTTAGCATGAAACAAAAAAATCTCCGTTGGATATCGACATCATTGGTCATTTTCATATATATATATATATATATATATATATATATAAAATAAATATATATATATATATATATATATATATATATATATATATAGATGTATAATAGACACACAATCACTAGACAGATACATATCCCCTCTCCAGGACCAATAAAACTGTCAAACTGACTAAGGGAATTCAGGGAAACATAGATCCATCCAGCTCTTATCTCAAATAACAACTTAAAATAGATTGTTTGACGAACACAAAGAATGTTAAAAGATTCATGTTAAAAAGAGAAAAAAAAAAGACAAATGAAAACTACAGACAAAAGTACATTTTCTCCATCAAGACATTCATTTCTCTAGTTTACTGCTACCAGCAAGTAGAAATATTTCTTCTCCCGATGATGGCCATTTTGGCCTTAACTAGTCGAGTAATCTAAATGAAATAATAAAAAAAAACGAAAGAATATTAATCTACAACCCAGTGTGTCTGAAGATTTTAATTTTTTAATATTTTTTTATTGTTCCAAAAAAAAAAAAATATATATATTTATACGCACACTCATGTAGTCTGTACAGTGACAGTCTGTTTAATACTTAAACAATCTTCAGTCCACACACACACATATATATATATATATATATATATATATATATATATATATATATATATATATATATATATATATATATCCATCCTCTAGCGCTCTATCCCTGATATTGAGCACTTTATTCCATAAATATAGTACAAATTCTAACTGTATTTCTTCATACATACATACATACATACATACATATATATATATATATATATATATATATATATATATATATATATATATATATATATATGTGTGTGTGTGTGTGTGCAGTGTGTGTGTGTGGGTGTGAATGTGTGTGTGTGTGTGTGTGTGAGACGTGTAAGTGTGTGTGCGTGTGTACGCGCGCCTGCGTGTGAGTTTGCGAGAGTGTGTCTGTATGTGTATTTGCATAGATGGAGTTATCGATAATTTTGTAAACAAAATTATTAAAACTTTTATAGAAAGAAAAGAACAAGAAAGAAAGTGATATATATATATATATATTTATATGGAAAACTATCAAATGCAATTAATCTTTGTCGTTGATCTTTCCCAATTTTTATCTTTACTTTTTCTTCACTTCCACCAACCCGACCCATGCATGCCTTTGGACACCAAGAAACCCCTACGTACAGGCATCTTAATATAGATTTTGGTGAATCGTCAAATCTACTCTATTTCGTTTCGCTTCAATACCAATTGAACCTGACTCTTTAATTCGATCTTCCCAAACATGAAACATTTATGGCAATGAAACGTGACCATTTTCTCACTAATTATCGAAGTTCGATGGTGAATCCTAATCGATTATGACATGTAAAATGATTTAATAAGCAAATGTCGGTGAGTCAGTTTTAGGGGGCGAGATGACTTCTTTTCGAATTTTGAGAGTAGAAAACCACATCGTACACATTCAATAGGTTTTCCCTAAAATACTGATTTTAATCTATTGGCTTCTTTAACGGACGAAAATAGTTGAACGCATGTGCTCTGAAACAGTTATTCCATATTGGATACAACATCAACTTTATTTCCTGTTGCATTTCCCATAAATGTTTTTACGACGTTTCATATAATACAAAGGTCATGTTTAGTATAGGTCAACTAATTGGTTTCGTCTCGACTCAGTCTCTGATCTGGGAATGAACTAATAATCATTAAATCTTGGCCATGTTATCCGCTTATGTTTACACGAGATATATCGTTCTTTTTGTTGAAACTGTGTGAGAGAAAATTCCTGCAAATTCCTTGCAGTGTATTTAGATGACTTTAATAGATATAACTTATATTGGTATATCAGTACATTTTAATTTCCACAATTCTCCCAGGTTCTAATTTAGTGTACTCTGAAGAAAAAGTAATAGCTGCAATACGATATGACATTTTCATGGTTTACAATGAACTGATTTACGTTTCTTGATTGTATCAAGTGGTCAGCCTAGACACATTTCTATTATACGAAAATCTCTAATCTTTAACGACTCACTTTTTTCTGTTGACACCAAGTTGTTTGCACAATTCCTCATGTGTGACTGTCTCTTCCGTCCTGTCTATTATTTATAATTTTTCGGCGAGTTTTATGTGAGTATTTTTAAATAGTTTAACATCTGATGTTTTGTTTACGTAGCGGCTGTATATTTTGTTTTCTAGAATATTTATTTTCTTTTCCCTTTGATATTTGACCCTGATTTATTTATTATCAGTTGATTCAAAACACTTTCCTGTTTTCAAATGTGTTCTCGTGGGTTAGGAGGTTACAGCACAACTTCCATTTTTCCATGAACCCGGGAAATAAATAGAAAAGTACCTTTATCTACTTGACTTTAATCTATGGCTTTCCTATTCAGTTGAACTGTATCATTTCACCCCAAATCATTACCGCCTTCAATTTTATAAATAATAAGTACAAACACATTTTATTTTAAATTTATTAGAAAACATTTATATCAGACTTATAGGCATAAAAAGATTACCGGAAACATTAGCGATAACAGGGACAAGCAAAATATAAAGAAATATGAAAAAAATCACACCAAAATGTTTATAGAAGGATAAAGTATTAATTTCATAAGAGGATCAGAAAAAACTAATACGGAATCAGGATATTTACAATTTTACATTTGATTTAATCCTAAACATTTAGCATTTCCTTTCACATCTGTTTAGTACCCACCTTTTGTATCTGATTTAATCCTGCCTTTTTAATTTTATTTCTGCTTATTACGTAACTAATTATTTTATTGTTTCGATATATTCTACCTTTTTTTTTTACATCAAGAGATTGTGATTTCGTCATCTGATTTTTTTACTAGCTTTGAATTTATCGTCTTTTTCTGATTCGTTAAATAAATTACAGATACTCTCAATTCTCCGTTCTTCTTATTTGCCAAATAGCATTTAAAGACAGTCCAGCGTTCTGTTAAAATTTTTTATCGGCCCTTTAATTTACAAGTAATCTAACAACGTTATCTCCAGAATATATCTACAGTGCGTAGACAGGAACTTCTTGTTAAATCGATCCATTCAGGAATTGGAAAGAGTAAAAACTTAATACTTCTAATGCCACAGTGTACGTATCAGTTACAACCAATTTAGTATAGGAAATAAATCAATTTAATATGGAACATGCTGCAAAATTCTGCAAGACTAAAACGTTGATAGTGATTTTCGAGAATAAGAATTATAAATTATAAAATCAGAAGTGAAGTGCACAGGTTTCCTTCCTTGATAAGTCAAGTAAAGCATGGAATGTAAATGGTAATATTAGATGTTTCATAATAGGGAAGCATTCGACATTCCTTCACCGTGCCATATCTTGGAAAATGGTGAAGATCTTGTGAACACTGATTATGTCCTAATGACCAAAACTTGCAAGATAAGCATCTAATATTTGAGTGCACGTTCTAAGTAATATCTGCACGCCAACGCAAAATCAAATACCCACGCACATATTAATTCAAGCGTTATTATATTGAACACTCGTATCTGAGGTAGACGTACCATTTTTATTTTCTCATTAAACACTATGTATTAATTTTCGTCCTGTGCATTCGATAAAATTTCATAAAGATTAATATATATATATATATATATATATATATATATATATATATATATATATATATATATATATATATGTCGATCGCAAAAGCTGAAACCCAGGGTTACAAACTCACCAAATATGTTAGCTCTATCTCCCATATTGAGCGCTTTCTAATAAGTAACGCATATAATATATAAATACTTATATATATATATATATATATATATATATATATATATATATATATATATATATATATATACACTTCATATATATATTTCTTTATATTTATATACACACTCTTCATTATATATATATATATATATATATATATATATATATATGTGTGTGTGTGTGTGTGTGTGTGTGTGTGTGTGTGTATGTGTATGTGCATGTGTTTATGTGTGTTTGTAATTATTGCAGAAAAACAGACCTAAAAATCAATTTTAGCATGACAGAGACTGTCAATCCTGGGTATAGACTTCAATGCCCACTTTATATTCATATACGCTGTATCCCTGACACTGCATAGCTTAAAACTATAATTTAATTTACACACACATATATTAATATATATATATATATATATATATATATATATATATATTGATAATAATGGTGGTCACTATATATATTTTCAAGAGGATAGAATCCAGATAGAGCTCAATGTCCAGGACAGAGCAAGAATATAGTATAATGTAAAAGGCTTAAATGAATTTGTAGGTCTGATGAATTAGATCCCAGTATAATAAATTATAACCATGGAATATGTGTGTTTGAGCCGTATATATATATATATATATATATATATATATATATATATATATATATATATATATATATATATGTATGTATATATATTTTCATACACATTTCATTAAATAATATAGACAAGTGCTGTCTATTTATTTTATATAAACTCTTTTCAGAACGTCTAATAAGTTTAATAACATTATCATTGAATGAAGAAGAAATTCACAATATTGATCCATAATTTTTAATACAATATAAGATTTCGGCTTACATAAGCCATTATCAAAGATGTCAATTACAACATATTCAGCAATATACTGACAAGAAAGTATCTCTTATTTAATGAAACGTGTATGAATGAAAATATGCTGCCTAAATACACACACAATATATATATATATATATATATATATATATATAAATACATGAATCATTCATACAAAAACAGATATAGAAGTTAATGATTTAAACAGACATATATATATATATATATATATATATATATATATATATATATATATATATACTTAGGTACTCTTAAGGTGTAATAAAAGTGCTCATTATCAGAGATAGTTCGTGTAAATATAAAAGTGACCATTGAATTCAACATTTACAAGCTACAGTCTGTTTTCTTGTTAGACGCAATCGTCAGACCACGAGTCTCTAAGAGTTGACCAGTGGTCACTTATATATATATATATATATATATATATATATATATATATATATATATATGTATGTATTAAGACATTTTTTATGTTTATGCATTCTTTATATTGATACAAATATTTAAGTAAATGCTCTGTTTTTATAATAAACACTTTTAATAACATTTACCGTTATGAATGTCTGAGAAATTTACATACAAATATATTCGTCCTCCGACAGGAATCGAATAAATACCCTATACGGAACTGTCATTTAGCCTGATGTGACTAAACCGATCGAGCCACGAAGGATCGCTGGATTAGCAATTTCGATTTTATATGTTTTTAAACTTCAATCGTCCATGAATCTCTCACGTACATTCATATCTGCTCAAAGCGTATCCAAATGTAAACAAATGACGTCACACATTATGAAATGGACAAATTCCGACAATTATGAAAATTTCTCGGACATTCGCTTCTGCAGAACATCCACACTTTTCGTAACTATTGTTACATTCAGGTGGTGCAAATAAATGTCTCAAACGAAGCAGAAAATATACCTCATAACACTCAAGGTATTTTAGTAGACACAACAATTTTCAATCAGTTTGTCTGAGTCCTCTTCAAGAACCAAAAGCAAGATCTAAAAGGTCAGTCAATCTAACAATGATCTCATCCCACAATCCTTAGTCTTGCTCCATATGTGGCCTCCTTTGTAAATCACCAGTGGGTCTTAGGTGCAACTTAAGATTATCACACAAAATTTCATAACTGAATAAATGAATTTCTCAGAACTTCATACGTCGAAAACCGACGGAAGTGTTCATTATATATATATATATATATATATATATATATATATATATATATATATATATATATATATATGACTACTAGTTTAAACTAGTGCACGAAGTCATGTGGTTGCCTGTGCTGGTCATTTAGTGATTTTTGTATTCATACCCACAAGGCTAACTCAATTCGATACAATAAGGATAACTGGTGAAAGCATATAATATACACAACGGCTAAGGTCACTCAAGGGGGAATACCCATGCAGTGAAGAATGCAATTGCCAAAATATCATCACGATTTCAGGGAAACAAACACCCCAAAACCAGATTAGTTTTATAAGTGTGCCATAAAAAGTACTCGATGCCCGAGAGAACATTCAAGATCGGTAAATGCGTTTAATGCAAAAAAACGCAAAATTATGGTTAACTACTAACTCATTCATAGAGTCCATGCTTGGGATTGCCTTATAAACACACACACACACACATATATATATATATATATATATATATATATATATATATATATATATGTGTGTGTGTGTGTGTTTTGTGTGTATCTGTATATAAGATAAGGTAATGTACAAATAGAAAATGTTTATAAATCGAACATGTTTCGATTTGATTAAAGCTTTCATCAGAGTTTGGAATATGAAAAAGGTATTATGTACAATTTCATGCACACACACACACACATAAATATATATATATATATATATATATATATATATATATATATATATATATATATATATATATATATATATATTATATATGGTAAATGTTAGATATGAATAACATATATCGTTGAAGACGAAATAAATAAAAAAGAAAAGGAAAAAAATAATGTGCCAACTCGTTTCGTTACACAATGTTCTTTTTCAAGTTAAATGTGAAGATTTTATTTTGGAACTTTTATTCATGACAGCAGTATATTGATAGGATAATACTGTTAATTCTTCACGTTTTAAATTTAAGAAAGCTCTAAAATCTTCTTAAATGTAAACTGTGTAAGGATTATAAATTATGAATGCATGAAACGGAGTAAATCTGTTTTTTGTTGAAGTTTTATTTATTTATGTATTATATATAATGTGTTAATAACAATCTCATAATTTTTAATGCATTAATAATAATATGTATTAATGTATAAATAATAATCTTATTAATTTAATGTGTTAATAATAATCTAATAAATTTTAATTTGATAATTCATGCATTTATTTATTTGAAATATATAATGAACTTACGTTGTCTTAATTTTTGTATAATATTTATGGTCATGTATGTTGTCTTGATGGAGGAGTATTTTAAATGTGAACCTCACTCTGGATTTTTGCAATACATTTTTATTTTCACTCAGCCTGTGATTGTCACATCTCTTACAATCTAGAGTCAAAAAAATAGATACGTTTTCCTTACGGCATGATCGTTTCCAAGGAATACTACCATTTCAGCTCTACCAATTTTTATCAGTTATTACGAAGTTGTCTTTCGAAGTAAAGATTCTTAGAGATAGTAAAAAGTTCGCAGACCACAAAAGGGTCAACTTGAGCATGTTCCTTTGGTATATTTCTCTAGTTTACTATGCGATGTTTTGTTACCTTTGTAATTTTACCTGCTCCGACATCACGATTTCCTTATTCCAAACTACAACAATATCTATCAGGAATCGTCGATTTTTGTAATTTTTGCACGTGGCTGATTTAACAGCTATTAATCCCCAAGGAATGATACTCGCATACAACTAGTGAAACTTACTCATTCTTGGCTACAATAAGTGAAGAATTTTCGTAACATATCTCGGTGCACTCATGGCAATACGCTTTGGATAATTATCAGTATATTCTAAGATTCATTCTGTCAGAGCGTTGTCTACACTCTTTGTCTAGCCCTTGAGTTCAACCACTGAAAATGTGATTCACACTTTCAATTGTTTTTCCACCAAACCTAGGGATGTATGTATCATCTTTCTGATCAATATGGCATTTACTTGCTCTTGCTCTATATGTGTTACCTTTTCGTTTGTTAACGCAAAATCCGTTTTATTCGTTTCTGCGACCTCTTCAGTTGCTTGTGTAAATGCACCCTGAAAGGATATTTTCTTCTATTAATCAATGATCTATTATTATTAACTCTTTTTTCTGAACGATATCCTTTTCAACCGGAGGTCTTACATTTAAGTGTTCTCCATCAAGTGTCGGAATACAAACAGATGGCACTTCTCGCAGAATAACTATAGCTCCAAGAAAAGCAGACTTCTGAAGCGATGGAATACTAGGCTTTATTCCGATTGTTTTCATGTCGCTGATTTCACTCTTGGATATTGACCCAATCCCCTCAATGGTCACTGGGACAATAGTTACCATAAATGTTCAACAGCTTAGCGACATCATTCAGTAGGTTGTTGTAAATTTTTAGCCATGCAATTTCTTTAACTCTTTCTTTTCTCTTCCCATCAGAGTAAGAGGAGTATTGATGAAGAATCATTTTCTTGCTTTTTTTGTACCATTTCCTTTCTTTGGAAGTTTGGTTTGATGGCCTCAAGTAGGCGGTATCTTGAATGTTTAAAACCCGAGAGATTCTGATTTGGTCATTTTAGACCCTCCTCTAAGTTTGCACGCTGTACCATTTCTGTTCACCTGCAAGTATATAATTTCTCTCTGAATTTCTGGAATGAGGAGGTACCATTATTTACACTATTTATATTCAGATTATTGTCCTCATCTTTGTTTTTGATATCACAGAGATTCAGACGTTCTGTCTTCCGGACGTCAAGAATTTGAGAACAATCATCATACTTGAACTCAATGGACACGGGCGGACAATAACGGAGCAGTACCACAAATAATATCGAGATTAAATATACGTAAATATGGCCAGCAGAACCGAAACAATGCACCCCAGTAAATTACATTAAGGGAATTCCCTGTATGTTACCCAGAATGATATACATTCGATGAAGTCCGAGGAGACTACGACGAAAACTTTGTTATTACAACAGCAAAGATGAGGACAATAGTACGAATCTAATTAGTATTCAAATAAATACTTCCTTGATAGTCAACAATGCTTATTGATGATCTATTTATAATGGCTGCGTTTGTATTCTTACCGTTCAATCCTTGTATAAAACCAAATGATGTGTGTGACATTTTCCAGTTCTATACCACGCATCCAGCACTTCGTCCGAATTCAATTGTTGATAGATGTTCCTCAGGGCAGAATAATTATTCAGGGCTTGGTCTTGGGCAGCAACCACAAGGCTTTCATCCAAAGGGCTGGCTAAGGCAAGATAATAATTATATGTATTCTGTCAGCACAAATTTTAATCTTATGACATTTATTATGTACATTGTTAATGTTATTGTTACATCAATCTTATTCACTGAGAGGATGAGCAACAGAACACAGGACAACCTTTTTAATTTGTTATGAATAGAGGTTTGCCAGGCTCTTGTTAATATTCTCTCTGCACATATTTCATAATACACAGGGCTTCGGTTTAACAGTTAAAGTATAAGTACTGAGGCGATTTTTTTTATGATTTCTAAATCCTTATATTTATTTTTTGTTAACAGATGTTTTTTATAAAAAGTCAACATATTTCAGATCGTAAAACAGTAACTACTAACAGACAGACACACATCTTTAAAATATTAAATTCATATTGTAAAGAATATTGTCATAAAATTGATCATAAAATGACAAAGTCATAATTTAAGACTTGATTCTTCATTCTTATATTCATTCAAAAATTAAAATTACTGTGGCTCTTCTATTAGCTCTTTGTATATGCCAGAATAAATAGTAAATTCCAAAGGATATTGGTTCTAAGTTATTTTATTTCTAATTATAAAACTATGTGTCTGTCGGAATAAATAGTCAATTCCAAATGATATTGGCTTCAAGGTATTTTATTACTAATTATAAAACCATATGACTGTCGGAATAAATAGTCAATTCCAAATGTTATTTGCTTCATGGTATTTTATCACTGATTATAAAACTATATATCTGTCGGAATAAATAGTCAATTCCAAATGATATTGGCTTCATGGTATTTTATCACTGATTATAAAACTATATGTCTGTCGGAATAAATAGTCAATTCCAATGTATATTGACTTCTTAGTATCTTATCACTGATTCTAAGATTATGTCTGTCGGAACAAATAGACAATTCCAAATTAGCTTCATGGTATTTTATTACTGATTATAAAACTATATGTCTGTCGGAATAAATAGTCAATTCCAAAGGATATTGGCTTCATTAAATTTATCACTGATTTTAAGACAAAATGTCTGTTAGAATAAATAGTCAAATCCCAAAAAATATTGACTTTAATTCCATTTAGGACTAACAGAACATGATGCTCGTTTTATTTATATTTTCATTGTTATTAAAGTTTTTTGTCGTTATTTTCAAATAGCTTCCATTTTCATAAGATATATTTAAATTTATTTAAAGAAATGTTAACAGACATACCAGATTACACATTGGCATTTACAAACTTTACAACAAATTGATTTCCTACTTACGATCGATATTGTTAGATGAGTTTAACAACTGATTTGTTCCTCAGCTAAAAAAGAATTTATCTTATGATGCTTGAATTTGTTTTTCAATCGCGTGTTGATTCTCCTCTATATGTAAGTGTATGAATATTGGTCTTACTGAATATTTCAGCTTCATAATAATAGTGCTTGGATGTAAACTTTTCCAAAGAGTAGTGGGATGTTAAATATTCTTTATAATGACGCTATCACATGATTTAAAAGTTTCGACTAGATATTGACATATACAAGTGGGTGAATTGATTGCTCTCAATAATACTTTGAATTGGCTTTTCAGCTGTGGGAACAATCTATACGTTTTTCCACACATTCTTAAAAGGTTTTGTTTTACAAAAAGTTTCGACATATCTTCTCCCTCCTTCTTACATTTTATATTTAATCATTAAACTATTGTCGCTGCTTTATTTCCTGAAAAAGTATATCCCGATTTAATAAGGTCAATGAACCTTGTACTAGACTCACATATGTTAGCGTAGTTTCTATCTTCTTGTGCCCATGAGAATAATATACAGACAACGATACGTGTCAGGGAATGCGCTCAATAATGAAAATGGCCAAGAGATTAGAAGGTCACAACGTGTTGGAAATTTTTATTCATATTTCAACCAATCGGAAACAGAATCCCATTCGATATTTTGCGCAACTAACAAATTAACAAGAGACGCAGACGAAAAGTTATATAAATAAAACCGATTAATTCATTTTATGAACGTGTAATAAAATTGGACACAGTAAAATTATCTTCTGAAAATTAGGAAAAAAGTGAACTTCATTTATTGCCATTGGGGAACCCAGCACAATTTAGAGGCGAGAATACACACACATCATCCGAATGGTTGTCCATGTGTGTATGGGTGAAATAGACTTATTTTCCCCTAAAGTCTTTTCATTTGCCAGTCCTGCTTAATGATTCTCAATTATTTGCCAGAATACGTGTTATCGATTTTTTAAAATAATAGTGTAGAATTAATTAATTCGGACCCCATTTTAAAAATCGTCGTCAATAGCCATTTGACAATAATGGCTTTATGAGCGACGCTAATTTCTCAATTATTTGTTGTTCTTCATGGCTTTGTACAAAAAGCGACTTAGCCCTCATAGTAATTAGTTCTTTAATGAGATCGCTCATAAAAAATTAATTCTGTCCAAAGTGGTTTCAATGGGCTTCTATCTTTCTTAGTTCAATATTTATTTAGTTACTTTTTTCGCAAACAATTAACTGTGGAGTTTTGGGAAATAATCTTTAGAGACTTGAGATTTCTCTTTGATGCGTTTTTGCCCATTTTATCTTCATTGTTTTTGCTATTTTTTTCCTATTCTATTTTACCATTTTCTTTTAGTATTTCTCCTTTATTTTGCTACCAATATTTTCTTCGTTTTCTTCGGAGATTCAGTGTAACATTGTTTATAATATATTCTTTTCTTATTTTCCTCACTTGTTGAATTCTTTCTTTCTTTCTTTTTTTTGTATTCTTTGTCCTTTTTTAAACATCTAGTCACTTACTCTTCACTGTCAATTGGAATGAGAATTAGATGTATTCAAACCAAACGGATTTTGATTATTGCTTTTAGAGCAAACTGACTGGCACCGAGCAGTAGAAATATTGGCAAAAACACAGTCTATTATTCAGTTTTAATCGGTGAGGTGTTATCAACACAATATATATATATATATATATATATATATATATATATATATATATATATGTGTGTGTGTGTGTGTGTGTGTGTGTGTGTGTGTGTGTGAAAATATATAAAAATAGGAAGGAACTGGTTAGGTAAATAATCCAAAGTTCCTTAGTATTTTAGTTATTATTTTTAAAAAATAATGGTCGATACAAAAGTAGAGCATAAATATAATTATTTATTTAAAAATATGATTCCAACTCGCGACATAAGAAGTCTCATGTTTCAAAACAAGTGCCGAAAAATTCAATATAATTATTTGAATTAAATTGAGTTTAAGTAAGCTCTGTTCCATCATCAAGCGAAATTTTTTTGGAATAACGTATTTCTGAAATTTACGTGTTTTAATAATTGAAATCAAAATTTCCATGGTAACAGCTAGGGCGAATTGTTTAAATTGGGTAGGCGTGTGTTGGGTGTTAATAATAAGTATCAGTATAGAGTAACTTTCCTAGATGTCAAGTCAGGGAAAGGTGGGGGTGTTATAAATTTTGAACGGAAGAAGTATAACTTTAGTCTGGTTTGCGTGTCTATGGAGATTTATTTACTTTTTTATTTTATTTTTTTATGAAAGGGATTTGTGCATATAAAAAAAAATTGCCGTAACGTTTGTTTTTTGACGACTTCATAAAGGGTTATCATTTTGTAGGGTATTAAAACTATTTATTTGGGCTATGGATTATGAAGAGTGTTATATTGTATGCATGTTTTTAGCTAATAATTTAAACCATGAATCTGATGATGTTGACAAAAAACCGTTAACTCATGTCTATTGTTTAATAGATTATTATTATTTAGAAGCTTAATAATGTGCAATTTCTCATGGAGGCATAAAGGACATGGGTCATCCCAAGTTTTACATGTTCTAGCCTTGTTTATAATTTTCCATTTAACTTTAGGTGTTCTATTTGTTTCCTTCAGATGTCAAAAATATTTAGATAGGGAAGTCTGATTTCTTTTAGTTATATTATTGAAAGAGCACTTATGCTGCCTCCATCTATCTTTAAAATTATTCTTCGTGGACCCAATGTATATCATATTAGTGCTAGGACTCTCAGTGGATGATATAGTACATTGGTATACCACAGATTTAATGCAGCATTTATTTTCTAATGGGCAGTCTTCTAGGTTTCTACAATTACATAATTTTTACCTTTTATTGTCTGATTTAAGTGCAGGGTTTTTATTAATACTATTCAGGCATGGGGGTTTGTTCAAGATCTTATTATTGTGTTTTTTTATTATACGTTCAAGATTTTCAGAGCAGCTGTAACTCAATTTTAGGGTGTTCTTATTGAATATATTACTAAGCTTACTATTGGTGGGGAAGTGTTTATCAATTAGAGCTAAGAATTTCTGTCCTAGTTTAATACTAACCATTTGGTTGAACGGTGGGGTGTACCAAATGATTTTTCTTTTCCTGTTTTTTTTTCTTTTCTTTTGGCCTGTGCAATTGTCTCTATAGTTAATGTTTGCATTTTTATAACCACTATTTTTTAGGGCAGTGTTATAGAAGCCATAGTGTTGTTGGAATATTTCCTTGTTAGCGGAGTTAATGCTCATTCTATTTTCTATTGATGAGGGTATATCTTTAATTATGGATGGAGGGTGGTTTGACTTCGGGTGTATATATAAAGGGTTAGCATTTGGTTTTCTATAAGTTTGGTATGTGTTGCCCGGTAAGTCTAGAGTTACATCGAGGAAGTTTACCATTTTCAAATTAGAAGATACAATTACCTTTAAGTTTAGATTTTTAAATTCACTAAATATATTTTTTCTGATTTTTTCTCTTAAAACTAGTAGAACTCCTTTTCTATCTTAAAACTAGTAGAACTTCTCACCACCATGAGCCCGGGCTTTTTTTGCCAGGCAGTTTAGTATTTTTTTTTTATAAAAAAAAGAAAAATCAATGCTCGATACAGAAATAGAGATTATATTAAAATATAGTTGTTAATGATTCCATCGCGACACAGATATTACTATATTTCGAAATTTTACTCAAGTCCTAACGTTTAATTTCAATATTAAACTTAAATTTAGAGTACAGTTCCATTCTCAAGCGAGTACTGTACTCTTAATTTTAAGTTTAATATGGAAATTAAACTTTATGACTCGAGTAAAATTTCGAAACATAGCTATTTCTATATTGCGTTGGAATCATATTTTTTCAAAAAATTATATATATATATATATATATATATATATATATTCTCTGAAAAATAAAATATATGTATATTAACATTTTTGTTTCATTATTTCAATTAGTTTCTGCGACTAGTTTCAAGCCAGCATGCCCATCATCAGGAGAAATAATCCTTCTTGCTAGGAGTAGTATATATATATATATATATATATATATATATATATATATATATATATATATATGTATGTATGTAAATATATATATATAAATAAATATATATATATATGTTTATATACATATGTAAATATATATTTGTAAATATATATATATATATGTATATATATATATTTGTGTGTGTATGTATGTATGTATGTATATGTATAGCAATTTGACAATGTGGCCATAGAATGATAAAAAGGAATATACTAAAGCATCACCAGCTTAAGTCATCTCAAAACACAAAAGTAAAATTACCCTAATAGGGAAATATAAATGATTGCTTTTCCCACAAATCTTCCTAAACAAAAAATTCCACCATAATTCTCAATGTAGATCACTAAACATATTCCTTGTCTGCTACTCTATCCTGATTCGAATGCATATACCTAATTATAATTTTAACATAATCTTTTTAGTTTATATCATATATGAATATTTAGAAATAAATAAAGCAAACAAAGATACTCACCTAGAATAATTATTCTTCTTGTGACGTGTCCATACAGAACAGAGGCGAAAATAACTCTTCACAATTTTTTATGCCTTTGTTACTCTTAGGAATTTTTTTCTTTCTTTTATCCCTCCCTTCCAAGCAATTACACAAGGTCCTTAAATATACTTCTCTCTATAACCTTCGGTCACTCTTGCCTTCAATATGTTTAGTGAGTGTCCGATATTTCAAAATGTCTTTCCTTATTATTTCAGCTAGAAATTTCAACAGTCTCTTTCTGATTCTAAATATAAGCATATTTCTATCTATTTCTCTTTACGTACGTTAGTCTCATAGGGTGCTTTGTTACCCAACATTTTAAAATTACTTGAAATTCCTACTTGGTAACGTGTTTCATTTACTCCAATGCATTAATCTCCTTACTCAGTGAGGGCGTGTGACATTAGAAAAAGTGAAAAACAGTTCGTCCCCCTGAAATCATTTTGCATAAATTATTACTGGCTTATATAGCGAGAGCACATGAAAAGAACAGTAACAATGATATGATGATCACTGAAAAACTGTGATTCAACAATAATACAATATTGATTTCTCCACCAAATTCTCTCTCTCCTCTCGATATATATATATATATATATATATATATATATATAAGTGGGGTCAGGACCGAAGACATCGTTCAAGACAGTCACTGCTTGCTTTTCATCTCAATGTCCAATTTTATATTTTTACGCTCTATATCTGATATGGCGCAACATTACTCATAAAAATAACATATCTTGAGAATATATATATATATATATATATATATATATATATATTATTAAAATATATATAATATTATTAAAATAATTTTTATTAAAATGTGTTGCAATAAAAAACATTTCACATCTCTACACAAAACTTTCATACTTTGGAAATATAATCATTCCTCTTCGGGCAATGGGAGTAAGCATTTAATTAAAAAGAAAATGACAAGAACTATGGATACTTACTCCATCTGTACTTTCTTTTTCTTATGATACATACACACACGCACACACACACACACACACACACACACACACATATATATATATATATATTAAATAATTTTGAAAGCGATAACCTTACGTTTCCATGATTATAATTTATTTCACGATAAAATATATTTTTCCTTGTTCATCAGGTCACATCTCTAGCTACAAAAGTATTAGCTTTCTTTAAATTTCAATACAAGTTTTGAAGGGATAGTTTTAGATTGATATTGGGTGACAGAGGGGGTTGCAGAACTATGGAAATGTCTATCTTGGAAATGTAAAGTAGTGATAAGTTTGTTTTAAAAGCGTCTTTAATAATTTACTTTGGTTCAAGTTTACCCAATTAAGAGGCGACAAAATTTGAACTCTCAATTAATTTTTTATACAGAAATAGAAAAGAAAAAAAAGGAAGACAAATTGTAAAATATCAGTGGAAGGGATCCAGAAAAATGAAAATGGGTGTTAAGCAGGGAAAAGGAGAAAGCAAGAAGATTAATATATATATATATATATATATATATATATATATATATATATATATATATATATATATATATATATATATATATATATATATATATATATATATATATATTGGAACAATAAGAAAATTAAAATTAAAAATAAAAAATTAAAATCATTAGACACAAAGGGATTGTAGATTAATATTCTTTCGTTTTTTTTTGTTATTATTATTCCATTTAGATTCCTCGACTAGTTTCGACCGAAATGGCCATCATCGGGAGGCGAAATATTTCTGCTTGCTGTTGGCAAGGAACTACAGAAATGAATGTCTTTTGTTGGAGAAAATGAACTTTTCTGTAGTTTTCATTTGTTTTTTTATTTTATTTTTTATCTTTTTCACATGAATCTTTTAACATTCCTTGTGTTGGTCAAACAGTCTCTTTTAAGTTGTTATTTGAGATAAGAACTGGATGGATACATTTTATCCTGAATTCTCTGGTCAGTTTGACAGTTTTATTGGACCTGGTGAGGGGATGTGTCTCTGTTTAGTGTTTGTGTGTGTGTTATTTGGCTCTTAGGGAGTGAGTGAGTATGATATGTGTAAGCGTGTGTATTGCTGTAGGTGTGTTTATCATTTGGCTCATTAGGGAGTGAGTGAGTATGGTGTGTGTACGTGTGTATAATCGTGTGGGTGAGTGTATAAGTGTGAGGCCTCCATTCCTCCTTAAGCATGTCTGTCTTGTGTGGGTGAGAAATGTGGGTAGGTTTTGATTTGTTGATTGTTACTATTATATGTTGTTAAATTTATGATTTAGCCCGGCTGGGTATTGTGTTTTTTAGACGTTGTATCCACTTATTTTCATGGGACTCTAAAATCTTTCTAATGTTATCTGCTCTGAACTTTTCTATTCTCTCAATTATAGTGAATCTGGCATGGGTTTTGAAATCGCGTTTTTCTAGGCGGAAATGTTGTTCTACAGGTAATAACTGTTTCATAAGGAGTCGATTTAAATTTCAGACTTGGGATAATTATTAATTCTGTAGTTAAAGGACCATTCAGATTTTCCTACATATTGTTTCTGGCATAGTGTGCATTCTAGGAGGTAAATTATGTTTTGACTTCTACAGTTAGAATCGTGGTAGATTTTGAAAGTAGATTTAGTGATTGAGCTAGTGAATGAATTCGTGTTTTTAATATGGTTGCAACATAAACTTCTTTTGTTGTTACATGGTTGGGAAAATCCTGTTGTTTTTGTTCTCAGTTTCTTACGGATTACCTTGTCCCCTGAAATGTGGTTACTACCTATGATTTCTTTTAGGTTCTTAGGTCTACGATATGCAAGAAGGCCGGGTTCCTTAAGCAGTTTTTTTAGGTCTGGTTTGAGATGTAGTATTTCCCAGCGACGTTTGATTATTTGGGATAGTGGAGGCAGAGTTGGATTGAAAGTGGTTACTAGAGGGATGCGGCTAGATTTATTTTTAAACTTGTATATGTCTTCTCTAGGTGTGGAAATTGCTTTATTTATTTGTTCCCTGATTAGGTGTTGTTTATAGCCACGTGTTGTGAATTGATGCTCCAGATTTTCAATGTGCTTATTTAATTCTTCATTGTTGGAACATATCCTTCTGAGTCTAAGCTTGTGAATAGGGAAGGTTCTCTTTGAGGTGTTTAGGGTGGGAAGACTTAAAGTGTAGATAGTTGTGGGTGTCAGTGATTTTAGTGTGTAGTGTCGTTTGTAGTTTCCTGTTTTCATCTATGTAAATGCAGGTGTCTAAAATGTTACTGATGTTGTGGATTTTTCATATTCAAACTTAATTGAGTCGTGCACTGTGTTTAGGGTCATAAGGAATTGGGTAAGTTTGTCATCACTACCCCGTGTATACAAAGAATATATCATCGATATATCTTGCATAGAATACGCAGTCGCTACCAATGATTGGATAGATATGGGTTTCCTCAAATTTTCCCATGAATATTGTAGCATATGATGGAGCTGCAATGGTGCCCATGGCACAACCTCTTATTTGAAGGTAGTGTGCTCCATTGAAGTTGAAAGTATTCAATGTAAGAACATGCTCCATGAGTTTTATGATGACTTCTGTGGGGGGTCCTGTTTTTCTTCTTTTAGTAAGTGCTTCCTGAAGGGCGGCCACCCCTTCGATGTTTTTAATGTTTGAATATAGTGACCTAACGTCCATAGTCACTAGAATAGCTTTCTCTGGTACTGTTTGTATGTGATTAATTTTGTTCAGTAGATCTGTTGTGTCTATGATGTAGGATTTTACTTCCTTAGCTAGCGGTTGTATGTAATGGTCTATGTATTTGGAAATTTTTGTCGTGTGATATATATATCTATATATATATATATATATATATATATGTGTGTGTGTGTGTGTGTGTTAAGAGAGAGAAACCTAATAATATATATCTATCTTTTTTCGAGACATATTGAATCATTACGCACCACGTGATTATATATTATCATAAATACGTTGTATCTAATTATGATGAGTAAAAGAACGTAATTGATTCCTATTTTATCCGTTCGCTCTTTACCTTAATTATTGGAAAATCGAAATTATTTATTTATGATCGACACTTCTAAACGTCGTGTCGTAATCAATAGAATGAACTCTAAATTCTTTTACTGAACAGCTGACTATTAAAAGGAACAAATTTAATAATTATCTCTGAATATATATATATATATATATATATATATATATATTGTGCATTTTATAATTGCGTATTATATATATATATATATATATATATATATATGTGTGTGTGTGTGTGTTAAGGTATATATATATATTTTATTTCGATCTGTCTACCTCATTCAATTTTTGTTTCTGTCATTTATGACAAGATTCAGTCCAGCTCGTGACCTGCAAAAGACCAAATTTTGGGAACAGCCAGTATTTCGCGACATAGCAACCGGAATATTTGCTGACTCTTTCCACTGTTGTTATTCCTTTCCTTGCTGGTCAATACGACTGATTTTAAAATTTCTCATACCACTTTAGCCGAAATATCTCCAGTTATTTCTACTCATATCAACTCGCTCAAAGTCTTTATGAGACATATTGACAGCTGAGAGGTTAGTTTTAGCATGATTGTATACCTGAGATACGGCCATCCAACACACCTTTGTCCACTGACAAGCAGGTTCTACATGAGGACCTTAGGTATTCTGTGATCACTCATAATTTTTGTTCCAATAATATTGAATTTTTTTCGCAGATCAACATCGTCAACGTATGCCCACATTTTATTTTTATGGAAGTTATCTAGCTGACTGATACGGGATGATATACTGTTCACGATTCTGTGTCGTACAACAGTATAGTGAAAACAGGTACTCTATAAACCATATTTTGGTTTTAAATATTTTATATATATATATATATATATATATATATATATATATATATATATATATATATATATATATATATATATAAATGTATGTATATATATATATATATAGATAGATAGATAGATAGATAGATAGATAGATAGATAGATAGATATTCAGGGGTCCAATTTATGTTCATGTTCTAATGAAAACTCATCATATTTTCAATCGTTTGCATTTAAAGTCAAAATGAAAAATTACGGTAATGGTTAGCAACGCATAGCTTTGCATAAATACTGTACCCCTGAACAATATATAGTTTTGCATTAATGGCACCCCTGAAGATGGGAAATTAATATGAAAGAAGTTTAAACATTTATACCACATTTCAGTCATTATTTAATATTAATACACGGAAGATTATTTGTGAGGATGGATGAATTTTGTTAAATATTAGCAGACATAATGTCTATAATATATTCAATGAGACATGCCCAAATACACACACACACACACACATATATATATATATATATATATACATATGTGTATGTAGATAGATAGATATATATATATACACATATATATATACATGTATATATACATATATCTATATATATATATTCATGTATATATACATATATATGTACATATATACATATATATATATATATATATATACAAATATATACACATATATACATATATACATATATATATATATATATATATACATATATATATACACTCATATATATATATATATATATATATATATATATATATATATATGGGAGAGAGAGACTGAGAGAGATTCATACATGTATATATAGAGAGATTTGTTTGTTTCCTGAAAATCGTATAGAAAATATCGATAGACAAATTACAAGTATTTTATTAATATTAGATTATTAGAAATCTTATTATAGAGACGGATTTCTTATTCTAGGTTACAGAAGGAGTGAATAAGTTAATGCCTTTAACGTTACAGAGATAATACAATGAATAATGTATCCAATGAATGTCATATCTCTCAAAGATATGGGGCACCTGACCATGGCCAGAGGGTAATTTCTTAATCGTATGACGATAATTACATTTATAACAATCAATAATGAAAACAATTTCTGTAATACAGTGAATAAACCATACAGTATTGAAAATACGTCATTTCAAATATCAAATAAATAGTGTGAAATAGACAGCATGAATCCATTTTGAACGATCTCACTTTGGATTTAAAGACTGTAAAATGTCAGGCCTAATATCGTTTTCAATGTTTTCTTAGTGCATATAGACGTTTAGTTAATATACTGTTACTTTTATCTGATGTTTAGTGATTAATGCAAGGTATTTTTGACCTTATTTATATTTTATCATTTGGTTGTATGAAGGTGTATGCCAAATGGTTTTTCTATTTCTGCTTTTCTATTCGATTAGATTTAGGATGTATATACAAAGTATTAGTACTGGGTGTTTTATAAGGTAAGTATATATTATTAATTAAAACTAATGTCATATCATGTACGTTCACTTTTATCAATTTAGTACTTTCACTGAAATTTTCAAGTTAAGGAATTTAACTTCCCTGTATTTTAGTTATTAGAAGTTGGAACAATACTTTAAATTTCTAGTAATTGATTTTAAATATTAAAAATACGATTTATTCAAATTCAAACGACTTTTTTAAATTAAAAAATTGTGTATAAAATTATTAATTAAGCGGGCAAATAGAAATGCCAAAACATTTGTATCATTAAAAATCCCAGACGAGACGCTAAAAACGGATGTCATTGTTTGTAAGTATGCAATGCTACCCCACTTTAACTTAAAATCCAACCATATTTATCAAAATAATTGAATTTACCTGAACCTTAACAAATTAAAATATTAATAAATTAAGTAAATTTCTTTATAGGTTATACCAAAAATCACTTGAGAATGAAACAGAACTAAGGATTTTAAATTTAATTTTATAAAAAAAATTTTGTGGCCCAATCGGTTAAAGCAGTCAGGCTTTATGAGGCTTCCGTATAGGATACAGGTTCGATTACTGTCGGAGGACGCATATTTTCTATGAAAGATTCGCGGACATTCAGGCTGGTAAATGTTGTTAATACTGTTTTTTTTATAAACAGAGCATTTACTTAAATACTTATATGTAAAAAAATAACACAAAAATGTCTTTTATAAACATATATATATATATATATATATATATATATATATATATATATATATATATATATATATATATATATATATATATATATATATATATATATATATATATATATATATATATATAGTTATATTTTTGAATTTTTTTTTGAATTTGTAGGTCTGATGAAGTGGATCGTGATTACGATTCCAATGTAATAAATTATAACCATGAAATATTAGTGTTTGGGCCTCATATACATACATACATACATACATACACACACACACACACACACACACACACACACACACACACACACACACACACACATATATATATATATATATATATATATATATATACTGAAAAATACATTAGGGAAACATGCATATATAAAAAAAAACGTATATATGATTACAATAATGATCTTATACGCAATATATAATACATAAATTAATCCAAAAATAAATTAATTTAAATATTAATTGCTTAAAATATCAAATTCAAGATAATTTACTCAATTTCATTGATTAGACATTAAATTACTTCTCTTACCAGCATCCATAATTTACCTAGACGTTTCAGTTTTGTCTGATGAATATTTATGAGCGTCTCTTAAATTTAAAAAAGACTGAAATACTGACAACATTTTTCTTATAAAGGCGTCTTACAAAATAACATACTTATGTACCTTGATAAAGACCATATAATGTGTCGGCTAAGATAAGTTTTCTTTTTGTCTCTATTCATATTGTCCTTTTACAGATATAAATTAAGAAATTTTCACGCACACTCACATACATACATACATACAAACACATATAATAGTAATATTATCTTTTTATCATTATCTTTTACATTTTCGTACTTTTATACGAAATATTTATTTTAAATATTAGGCTTCCTTTATCGAATTTTTTTATCTATTCTTTCCCTGCTCTCTTTTTTTCGAAATTAACTCATCTTTGTTTCTTTTTATTCAGTAAATATATAATATATTTTACATATTTGATATTCGTTCAGATTTTAAGGAAGAAATGGCGAAAGAAGACTGTATTGTGAAAATCTGTTAATTTCTTATTCTTTTCTAAAATATCTTCATTGGAATCCTTAGCTTTGACACATTCTTCACCACCATTTTCTAAAAAGGATAAATGCTAAAAAGATTCAAGTAAAATATGGACTCATTCAAAATCCAGTTTAATTCAGTAATACTTATAGCATAGGATTTGGGAAACTATTTCGGCTACGTAATTTAATCTTATTTGTATTTTCATGCTTCTCTTTTCAAAGACGGAGACGACATTTTGCATTCATTTATTTGCATTCGACTTCACGCCTAAATCGAACTCTATGCCTGATAACAATTTGTCTCTATTCTTTTCTGTTGTGAACATATTTCCTGTTGGTAGCTAAAATAATTTGTTTCGTCACTTCTAATGTGTCTCCTTTGCCAAGGTTTACTTGTAATATTAACCGTTTCCATATAAGGAAACATTTGCATTCATCGCAATTTATGCAATCATTCTCTTTAAAATTTTTCCAGCAGCTGTTATCACACTTTCCGGTAGCGCCAGTTCACAATGTTCAAAGAAGGATGGTATTTTTTAAGACCCACATGTTTTCCTTTATATTTTTAAACATGTCATTTTACTCAGGTTCCCGTAAGATCTGTTTATTTATTAAAACTTGAACTTGAACTTGAAGCCGTCCGTCCTTGGTAAGACGATTAGCTATTTTCAGTAGCAAGGATTCCGGTCATGAGGTTTGGATGAGCGAGAAAGCACCTCTTAATTGTTGGGGTTTGTAGGTTCACCTTGACCCGGGGTGGTAGCACCTGTTAGGGTCCCAGCTATGGGCAAAAATTTAACACTCAAATTTGGGTCAAACCATTACGAAAGTGTAAAAATAGGTTTTAAATCCAGCAATACATTTTTGTAAATAATTATTACCAGCAATGAATTTCTGAAGGAAAAAATATTACCAGAAATACATTATTATGAACAATACATTTTTGAAAAATTATTACCAGTAAAACATTTTTTGTGCAATACATTTTTGGGAAAAATATTACCAGCAATACATTATTATGAGCAATATACTTTTGGAAAAAATTTTTACCAGCAATACATTTAAAAAACAAAATTGCGACAATACATTTTTGAAAAAAAAGAAATTACTAGGAATAATGATCTTGTGGGCATTAAATAACCCATTTACATTGATATGCCGTAAAACAAACAAACCAAACCAAACCTTGAAGCCTTCGAGCTCCAAAAATGATCGGAGCTGCTCAGCGGATAAGAGTCAATTTATTCCCGTTTCTCCTGAGGAGTTTTCGCCCCGAATCACCGAAAACAATCGTTCGAAAGAAAAAAAAATAGACATTGGCACGGCAGAAATTGCGGAATAATTCCTTTAAGCGAGTTGCTTCTGAAGAAGATGGAGTTGAAAATTTTCTGTTAGCATCGAAGATTCTTTTCTTAGCCTCTGACTTCTTAGATTCATGGTTTGAACTCTTGCCTCAAAATCAATTTACCGATGCGTTTGATCCGAAAGAGAAATAAACAGTGTATCAACTTCCCCGTTTCATGTTTCGGCGGTGCTTACGTGTTCGTTTATTAAAACAAACATTACTTACTGATATGACGTTCGTGAGGGAATTGCGATTGGATGGATTGGTTTAGGTCTGCTATTATCGAGAAAAGGATGTGAAGACGTAAACAGAAAAAAAGCAAATCATGAGGGTAAAACAAATGAAAGCCGTTAGAAATATGACGAGCAGCGAAGGAGAAAGAAATGTAGAGAAAAACAAAAATTATAAGAAATGACAATGCAAATGGAGAAGCATGGATTTTTAATAAATGGAATAAATTTTGTGGCAGTTTTTTTTTAATGAAAGATGAATAAAAATATTTAAAGACTCCATTCGAAATGGATAAAGAAATATACGAAAATTTTACAAAGTATTTGAACCGATCAGAAAAACAAAACATTTAAATTTAACATTTTAATCATTTTACCCCAATCAATATGGAAATGCCACTATTAGGCAGAGGGCTACAGGGAGTGACAGTGAGAGAAAAAAACTGAGTATAAGAAGGATTGAGGAAAGGACAAAAAAATAAACGGCATTAAAGAAGATAGAACATGGCGATTGACGTTACACTTTATCTTTTGAAGATTGTATTGATCAGAAAAAGAATTAACGGAAAGCTGTTCTACAGGTTAGATGTGCAGGAAAATAAACTGTTAGAGTAGAAGTGGCTGTTGTATTTAGCTATTTCCACAGTAAACAGGAAGAACCTAGATGCCAATCTGGTAGCATGCTTAAGTTCATTTAATCGGAGCACCAGGATAAAAAGCTCCTCAGTGAAGTTGCCATGAAAGTATTTGTAGAAAAGACAGCGAATCCACCTCACGTTAGTGAGAAATTGACTGAAGTCGAGATGCCAAATCAGGATTGATTATATTGCAGATCCTTCTTTGGATTTTGTCAAGAACTCCGAGATTAATAGCAGTAGCACCAGACCACATATGGCAATAGTATTCAAGGAGCGGACGAATTGTAGATTTGTAAATGGACTCAGGCAAGGAAAGGCTTCTGGTACAAAAGTAATCTAATCGTGGTAAGTAACTCTCTATATTATCATTAAATGGGGAAAATGCTTTTAGTACCATTTTCACAATTTGCACCCTTCTTTCTGCGATTCCATTCAATTGTGGCTTGTAAGGGGGTGTTTTATACAGGCAGCATCCAATACATTTTAGCCTCGAGCACAAAATTACCTCGCGAAATTCTGGCGCGTTATCTGAGACCAAAGTTTTAGGTACCCCATTCTTTGAAAATATTGTTCGTAATATGTTTTTTTTTACAACGGTGGCTTTTCTGTCAGCCACATTTGTTGCTTCGGTCCATCCTGATACTGATCCTACTAAAATGAAAAATAGTCCCATGTCTTTAATATGTGCATGATTCATATGTACACGAGCCGATGATTCTTTTTACTTAGACCACGAGTGAATATTGTTTTACCGAAAGTTTTTTTTTTCATTTCAGTTTTAGTCTTGTAGATCCCGAGAATATCCTGACCACCACTCTTGTAATTTTAATCACATCTGTGTCACTTTTATACCACAAAGTTCATTATCGTCTATACATTTTAGTACTACTTTTTTTTTTAAATTGCCGATATTATAATATCTCTATTGCATATTATGCCTTTGTCTATAGTTAACTTTATTTTTAATTCTTTGTAAAGTCTTTCTACCATTGAAAAATCTCTCGATATCATTCTTTTTTTATCTATATTTGAGAAGTTAGCTGCAGCTGACGTTAATTTTTTTTAACAGGTACCTTATTCGACGACCTTCAAAGATAAAATTGCGACTCCAGCATGATCACTTGCTTCTTTAACCCATATCACTTTTTTTTTCTTCAATCAAAGATTTTAGAAATTGGTTTTCTTATTGGTGCCTTTTTTAATCTTTCACAACTTATATATTGCCTTTCACTTCTTTTATATTCTGCAAAACGTTCTAATAGGTCAGCGTATCTAGGTAGATATTTGTTATGAAAATTGCACAATCCCCAAAAGGATTCCAGTTTTTTTTTTTATTTCTTTTAGTGTAGATACTTCCGATATTTTATTTATCAGTTTATTGTCGGGTGAAATTCCTTCTTTGGATATTTGGAATCCCAAATACGATATTTTGTCGCAATTTAACTCACATTTATCGCTATTTATCGCCATACCAGAATTTTTAATTTGTTTAAATGTTGTTCATTTTTTTTTTAAATTTTTTCTTTACTGCATGCTCCTATGTCTATATTGTCTTCATATATGATTATATATATATATATATATATATATATATATATATATATATATATATATGTGTGTGTGTGTGTGTGTGTGTGTGTGTGTGTGTGTATAAATAAAAAGAAAGAACAGTAAGATATATAATCCGGTGTTCATTTAGATATTATTATTTTTACAAAATAGTGCTCGATATAAATTTACAGAGCATTAATATTATAAATTAATTGATTTAAAATCTGTTTTTTGCTACACAATTCTAACCATGTTTCAAAAATGGAAGCTAAAAGCCCCGAATTAATTTTGTAAATAAATTAAAAACATTAGTTCCATTTCATCCTCAAGTGAATTTTATGAAATGGAACTAATGACTTTAATTTAATTACAAAATTAAATTCGGGGCTTTTTAGCTCCATTTTTAAAACATGGTTACAACTGTGTAGCGAAAAAAAACAGATTTTACATCAATTAATTTATCATATATATATATATATATATATATATATATATATATATATATATATATATATATATATATATATATACACCTCCGATGACACCGTTTTCCTGCTGAGGAGAACGATGCAATCTAGCGTCGTGGCAACGCACACTCCCAAAACATTTAACTCTCAATAAATAGCATAATTTAAAGAAACATATTTCGGTGTACACATATTTCGTCTTAGTGTTTGCCTGTGTATGGGAAAATTGCACCATGAAGATGACAATTCGAAATTGTTGAAGTAACTGGCATGTAACTTCCATCTGACAACAACTCAAATATAAGGATCGTATTAGTCAAGGAATTGCAGGTAAGTTAATATCGCATTAAGTCTTGATGCTGAACAAAGGTTTCAACGCGTTATAAGACATTATTTTCTTTACTTCTCGTTCTTCATAGAAACTTAAAACTTAAATTGTCCGTAATTCTACAAAAAGTTCTATTAGGTCACTGTATCTAGATAGATATTTGCTATAAAATTGGTTGATCACAAATTCTTGTTTTTTTTTTTATTATTTGATACTTCCGATATTTTATTTATCAGTTTGTTGTCTGGTGAAATTTCTTCTTTAGATTTTCTGTATCCCAAATACGATTTCATGTAGCAATTTAACTCAAATTTGTCGCTATTTATGCCTATATAAGCATTTTTAAATTGTTTAATTCTTGTTCAGTTTTTTAAATTATTTTTTACTGCAAACACCTATGCGAATATCGTCATGATATATGATGTTCCCCCGTCACCGATAGAACTTTTTCTATTGCTTTTTAAAAAATACGGCTTGAATACTTAACTCCAAATAGAAGACGAATTCATCGTAGAAAGCTTTTCGGTGCATTAAGTGTAGTGATTTTAATGTTTTTCTTCAATTTCTATTTGGTTAATATTCAATACCAGGTCAATCTTGGCGATGTATTTAATTCTTTCTCGTGCAAGAGTTGCCGTTTCTGAGTGAGGTAAGGGAAATGAATAAGAACATATCTGTTGATACCCACCTACTTTGTAATCCCCGCATATCCTTAAATCGCCATTGGACTTCCGTATCGCAGCAACTGTTGAAGTCCAAATGCTACCACTTGGGTAAATTTCTTCACTGTGCCTTGTTATACAATTTAATCAGTTTTGTAACTACCATATGTAGAATGTAAATTGGTATTTTTAGACATTGAAAATAGATCGCTTGACTATTTACTCAGTAATACTATGTCAAGATTTTTTTTACTTTATACTGTTTATTGATTTCCTCGTATCAACTTTATAAAGTCTATTCCCAGGAGTCCATGATTTTTGTTCATTCTAAAACAGTAATGGGGATAAACTTAAAACGTTTTTTGTCTCGAAATTTCCTTCAAAGTAGCCTACAGATTTGATGAGAGATTCATGAAATTGTTTTAAATTAAGATTACTTTTTCTTAATTTCGGTTTACTATTGTTTCTCAGAAATTCCTTGGTACCAAGGTAACATCGCTCCCTGTGTCAACCTGCATGGGAAAAGTCATGCCATTCAATTTTACTATCTCTCTACATTTTGCAGGTGTCCTTATCGAATAATCTTCTGTATTTTCTGTATGAGAATTTATACAATCTACACTTTCTATTCTCCCTTTCTGACTGCACACATGTTGGAAAAGAGTTTTTCTTTTACAATTTAAACATAAGTATCCTAGGACTGGATATTTGTTTTTGCGTCTTCCCAGTTCTTTTTGGCACTTAATTAGGATTTTAGTTGTGCTGCATGCTTCCACATTATTTTTACATTTATTAAATTCATTAATTAATTCTAATTGCTGCAAGAATTTTATACTTTTTCTAACTTCATATCATTCATTAGTAGCTGTTCCAGGATCTTGTACTTATGTAACTTCATACATGCCTTTAATTAGTTTTATAAGGATCAATTTTCTTTCTATAGAAATTTCTCCCAAACCCAGTTTTTTCGAATCGCAACACATTGATGCTCATTTCAATCTGTATAAATATTGCATTACGGTTTCTGTTTATTTTCCATAAATTTTATTCTTTCTGCCATAAGTGGGGGTTTTTGTCGCATATTTCTTCTTATAATGATTTAAAATATCTCATATGCTAAATCTTCCAGTATTTTGGGTGCAGTGTAATTGATATTTTCACATTTTATGGCCAAAAATAAGTCAAAAAATTTATTCTCCTCTCCGGAGGTTTTCTTGTCTTTCGGTTTCTTTACCTTAACCAACGGTGACAAAAACTAATCCAAGTTTCTACGTGCTCCAGTTCATCAAACGCGCTTAAGAAGCCTATCAGAGACGCCATAATAACAATCAGAACAAAACGTGGAAAACAAATCTCTTGCCCAAGAATTCGAAGCAATTTTTTTTCTTTCGTTGTCAAAATATTTTCACTTAATTAGGATTTTAGTTGTGTTGTATGCTTCCATATTTTTAGAAATATTAAACTCATTAATATTTGCTTCTAGATTCATATCATTCGCTTGTAGCTAGTTCTATGACATAAAATTTGTATGTAAAGCCATACATATCTTCAATTAGTTATAGAATGGTCAAGTCGTCTTCCAATATTTGGGGGTACAACATAATGGATATTTTCTTTATGGGTTCACATCCTGCCGAAGCCAAAAATAAATCAGTAGTTTCATTCTCCCCGCCGGAGGCTTTCTTGTCTTTCAGTTTCTTTAATCTAGCCAATCCTTCTTGTCTTTCAGTTTCTTTAATCTAGCCAATCCTTCTTGTCTTTCAGTTTCTTTAATCTAGCCAATCCTTCTTGTCTTTCAGTTTTTTTTTTTTACTCTAGCCAGCTCTTGTCTTTCAGTTTCTTTACTCAAGCCAAATCAAATCAACGTTTCTACGTGCTCCGGTTCAGCCAACGCGGTTAGGAATCCTATCGGTGACGCCATATTGTTATGAATTAGAGTATTCTATGGAATAAACCTTTTTTTTTCAGATCAACAGTGGCTAGTTCGACTGCATTCGCTGTGGCGTATGCTTTTATAGCAGTACCTCATTTAAATACAACGCTGCAAGAAATAACCAGCGTTGAAACGTGAATGGCATATTACGATTCAAATTGAAATAGTTTTGCCAATGTCTACGCAGGGAACAACATAGACTTTCGTTTTGTTCATTACAGTGTCTACTGACGCAATTAAAATAAATATTTTTGCTCAATAGCATGATCGATACAATCAATAGAAAATGTTTGGATTATTCGTTCTGAGAAAAATGACAAATAAAAAGGGCGAGAAATAAGGAGAATCATCACAGTAAAAAACAAAACAAAATCTAAACAAAAAGACAAAACACAATTGTTTATATTCATTCACAACAGAGTTTAAGTGGTTAATTGTTTAAACTGTCCAAATATGGTGGATACTAATTCAAGTCTAAGCTAAACAAAGACAATTATGTTTTTGTTAAAAATATCGGAATATCTCTAAAATATTAAACACCGAAATAAAGTTCACGAAAAGAAAGAGACTGTGAAAGGGAATAATAAAAACAATGTGACGAAGAAACAAACAAAGCGATATAAAGATGAAACATTATGAACAGATGTGAATCCATGGTTAACCGTAGAGTCATGTGTCAAAAGTAGGAAAAAAAGAGACATTGTGAGATAGATTGAAAGACATATTTTAATCCCGTTTCAGTGTAGTTCGCGACAAATCGAATAAACATCCCGAAATTAATCTAATGATTGTGCGGAGAAGATTGAATGTTCTGCTTTTTGCTTGATTTTTTTTGCTTTATTCTAACTTTTTTAGAAAAAAGAATCAGTGAATGTATAAATAAGTGATAACAAAGAGGAAAAATATAAAAAAGGAAAACAATAAATGAAAATACCCGCTCAATATTTAACAAATGCTAGCGATATAAATAATATTAAAATTCGATATTTTATTTCTCCCGTAAAAAAATTGCTGAGTCACTTTCGTATACACACATTTTGAAACTCCTTCTTCTATCCCTTTGATCAGATTTAAAAAATGTTCCAATTAAAAACTAAATAGGAGCATTAGTGGTTAACGCACTGCAGCTGAAAGTGAAATGTTCAAAATCTCATGACTGCTTCAAGCCTATGAGTTTGTAGAAGTAGATACAAAGTAAAAAGCAGATTGAAGAGAAAGAATTGAAATTGAGAAATATGAAAACAATGACAAAACAAAAGGAAATGTTCCGAAATAATGGTAATTAGATAAAAATATAAAATAAGAAATGATAAAATATTTTGTTTATTAAAGCAACGAGGAAAGTAAAACGGGAAAATAAAAGTGGAAATTTTAAAGAAAGCAAGAAGTGACAAAAAGAATTGAACGACAGAACATTAGAAAAAAGGAAATTTATTGCAGGAAAAGTTAACGAAGAAGATAGGAGAACTGAAATAAATAATTCCAATGCAATGGTTTTGGGGTGACAGTAATAATGAACAAATTCAGCACAAATGAAGATAAAAGATAAAAACCGGAGGAATGGGAAGAAAGAAAGTGAAAGAAATACCAGAATATATCTCAAAGATCGTGAAGATGCATGAAGAAAAAGATACTTTTGGCTGGGCACGAAAACCAATTAGACTAGGGAACTGTTGGAAACGCTGGATAATACCATATTTTAGTTCTCTTTGTATTTGTCCCTTATCCCACGTCATATATATATATATATATATATATATATATATATATATATATATATATATATATATATGTGTGTGTGTGTGTCTCTGTGTGTGTTTCTGTGTTCAGGTGAGCTTCCTTTTGCTACCGAGAACTCAAAATTTTCTATTGTGTCGTTCTGAACACTTTTCACTTGTTGCCCTTGCTCCTCGTTAAAATGTTTCTTATGAGGGTGTGTAGGTGGCGTAAATGATTCAGAACCAGGAATCACAGTAAGTGATTTCAAATTCAATCCTTTATATTACCTTTCACGCACTCTTGCTACTGATATCCACTATTCTCCTCTCCTACAAAAGATACTGGCTAAATTACAGCGGAAATATCTCTATCTGCAGTTGGCAACCAATCAAAAATTAGGAATATGTAGCCTTTCTATAGTTCACAATGACTCAATAATCTGGACTTTGTATGTACTGATATATTTCTTCTTCTTCTTCTTCTTCTTCTTCTTCTTCTTCTTCTTCACTATTATTATTATTATTATTATTATTATTTCTATCTTTGTATCCTGTAAAAGCGAGTCGAAACTGTGGTTCTTAGGCCCAATAGGAGAATTGTCATTTAATTGATAGCACTTTTCTTAGTTTATGGGATGTTCCTAGTAAGGCAATTTTCTTAGTATTGCTTGTAAAATTGTCCATTCTTTTTCTCACAAGGCCCAGAGCTTCGATTATTATTGGTACCGTCTCAGTATTCATTTCCACATGTAGTTAATCTTGATCTCCAGGTTCCCGTATTTGAAAAATATCTGGATAATTTTTATGGAGGTGTTTCTCACAGATGGTATTGCTACGTTAATAAGCAAACTCTTCTTGAATGTCTTGACTTTTATGATTATATCACGTCAGTTTGAATTGGCATAAACAAAAGGAAAGTGACATCGTTATTATTGGTAACTGCTTGGTGCTCATACAACCTCTCAATGGTTTCGATTTTGTGCTTCTTGGATATCTTCCAGTGCACATACGTCGCTACATTTTATGTCTGTGGGTATATACATTTGTGGCTAGTTCCGGGTATCCTGAGATAATATGGTCGGCAGTTTCATCATATTTTCTGTATTTCGGGTTAGTTCCATACTTGATTATTTGACATTGATAGGATCTGTGTGCGGGTCTTTGGTCCAGAGCCGCAATAATTAGGCCTTCTGCCTCAGTTTTCAGCCCGGTGCTCCTCATTTGATGATGTTTTCTGTTGGTCCACATCTGCTTCTTTCGTTCTTTTTAGGCATTTGCCATGCAATGCTTTATCATCTAAGATTTTTGTAACTTCATTTGGTCAAGTTGTTTTGCTTTCTGTTTTACTCGTTTGACGGATATTCCTTCTTGCTGTAGGGGATTCAGTGTTTTACTATTTGTAACGGAGGTTCATTGTTTTTTTGTAGGGTAGGTTTCCATTCCGATTGTTTTAGTTTTTATACTTAGTTCAATTTGAATGAGAACTCCTAACTCCTCCTAAACCTCTTCATACAAACAGCCTATCGAAATTTGATTTCAGGTGGTTCATCCTCATTTGGGTAAGATTATTTTTGGTCTTGATGTCCAGTCTTTTAATATCATACTACTTCCATTTAATAATGTTGAAGCTACATGTATACGGCTATAGCTAAGGTTTCATTGGCCTCATTTCGTTCGCTTTCTAGTATCAAACGCACTGACCTATATTCTTTACGAATCTTTTTTCTTCATAATTGAATGTTATATTCCATCTCCTTCATTAATTCCTATGTATGTACCATCCTGATTTAGTTCCATAAATTTGCTGTTGATATCATGGTCTAAATCCGTACTTTTCGTTACATTACCGCCTTTGAAGGTGGCTTTGGCACATTTGTCGATTGCGGATTTCATCCTAAGGTCATTGTTGAAGGCTTTGACAATTGTAAGTAGGTTTTCTGCTGGTTGTCAAACGTTTTAAGATCATCAATATAGAATAGCTGATTCAATTTGCTATACTGTGACTTGTATCCGTAGCTACTGTTAAGTACGTAGCTGAGTGGCGCTAATGCAAAGCAGAAGAATGGTGGTAAAAATGAATCTCCTTCGAAGATACCGCTTATGATGTTGATTGATCTTGATGTTAATGAACCGTTATTGGTTTAGGTTTAGTGTAGTTATCCAGTTTTTGATGCTCTTCACCATGAATTTGACCGTTGTGGAGCACATTCTGTATATTGTGAGGCTCTTCTTTATCCATGAGTTTGGCACATCCTCAAACGCCTTTCTGTAGTCGATACATACTGTTGATGAATTTCTTTTCTTTTACTTATTTCTGCTCTACTGGGAATAAATTAGTTTTGTCAAGGATGTTGTATGCCCTCTCGGTTATGATGGAATTAAGGATCTTTTCAATTCTTGGTAAGTAATTAATGTAACTATAGTTCTTCGTCTTCTACGTCTCTTCTGTTTTGAGGAGCATATATGTTACTCCCCATATGAGCCAATTGGGGAATTTTTCGGGGTTTATGAATTTATGATTTTGTGCCCGTGCCAGGTTTTGGTGAGAGCTAGATTTTTTTTTTTTTCATATCCAGAAATTTGCCATTTGGTCTATTCCTGGTGCTTTGCAGATTTTGTTTTTGCAGATGGCAGCGGTTTTGTTGCCGGTATACTAATATCCGTCCACTTTTGTCTCTACATATATGTTTTTCGGTATTCCTGTTGTTGCTTCTTCCAAGTAGCTCCTACACTGTGCAATTTGCAGCTTTCCAAAATCAATTTTTCGAGAAATGACATCATGACATTTTCCACTGAGAAGTTTTCAAAAAATCGCAAATATTTTACATAGAAGAAAGCATTCGTATGGTGTTGGCTGTACATGTGAGTTTTTTGTATATCTTTAAGCCACTGGCTACCACGGATTCCTTCAATACGTCTATTGGAATCTTTTCAAATTACTCCGAGGGCCCCTACAAATACAATTGTCAATTTCCTCATGTACCACATTTTTGAGGTTTCGATTTCAAGTTCCTTGTATTTTGATAGATTTTTGAAGAACTTCAAATATACATTGCAGGCTGCAGGAAATGCAATGTCAACAAGTAGGCACATTTTACATCTTCAATTGGTTTACTATGCTTTACTTGTATTTTTTCACCGACTTGAACTTGTCTTCCATAATTCCTGAATACAGTGGCTTACTAATTCCATGTTTTTGAGACAGATGCTCAACCAGTTTTCTGTAGTTTCTTGGTATATTTGAATAGCCCAATTTTTGTAGTTTTTTAAGACAGTTCTAGTTGACCTAATCCTCTGCCTCCTCCGGATCTGAACACATATAGACGATCAACATCAGCCTTGGGATAATGCATGTTGTGGCAGGTGATAAGCTTTCTCGTTTTGATCTCCATTTGCTTGATGTCAGCTATGGTCCAGTTAAGAATTAAATCAACTACTCCTCAAATCCAAATATGAATATGTTAATTAGCCCCAATATAAACAGGAGGAATGTATTGTCACAATAGTAGGGAACAGTAGGAAGTGTATTGAGTTCTACTCTACAACTGTACAGAATTCTACTTGATTGAAATAACTTATCCATTGTGGTATTGCAGGCACTCTTCAGGGAATTGATTTGATGCTTCACAGCCTATCAACCGTTTGTGGATTATTTAAAGCCGAATCCAATATTGGATTGTAAGAATAATGATTTTCTTCGAATGAATATTGCATTAACTGAATTTTAGAATCATTTTCCAGATTCAAGTCCTACTATTTATTTAATAGCTGGTGAGAGGTGATTGATTAATACTTTTCCCAAGAGTAATTGTGCGAAGCTGTTGTAATAAACAGGACTTGAATTTGAACACGGTCATCTACTGTCTCATTGCAAACTACACACTTATCGACCTCTAGCGGGGAAGGATTAGCAATTAAAGATTCAAGAGATAAAAAAATTGAAAAAAGATAGAAATGCAAATCTATAAACCAAATGATGCCAAGAACAGTTGCCAATAAATACGCCACGACCTTGATTTCGTATTTCTGAGAAATATCAATATATGAGAAGGCAATCGTTAGAAATAATCACTGGTGATATTCCTGAACCTCAGATGGAAATGTTAATAAGCAAATAAGTTTCATTGTAGAGTTTATTTAACAGGCGATTAAGTTGTACCAGTGAAATGTAAAATTTGATCTGAAATTCTGCATTGATTCATTAATGTGTTAAATGTACTTTGCACTAAAGGCATCGCAATTTTACTATTACTGTCTGCATGATGGCTGAGATAGTCATATATTTCTGAGCAAGGTTAGAATATTACCCGAAGACAGAAAGGGAAGATTTTGAATGATGACCTATAAAATAAGTAAAACCTGAATAAGTTGCTCTCTTCTAGTCTTTAATAAGTGGCACGGTGGAGAAATGGATAACGGTTTCGGATTGAGGAATTACAGACTCGGTTCTATAGACTTGGATGTCAATCGGTCTAGGAGAAAGTAAATCTGAATTCAAAACTGTATGTAGCCCTGGCGTAGCGCTTACTATACAGCTAAGGATTGGATCGTTCTACTACAGTCGACAGATGATGATGATACTACGAACGCTAGTAAATTCAATGGACTGCTCAGTATTGGACGTGTCTATTAAGACATGACATCAGTTTTATTCATTTAATGGCTGATATTTAAGTTCTTCATATTGTCTCGACATTCAGCATTACTGCACAACAATTACCTTCCCACTCTATGCCTCCATGTTACACTGTATGTTTTTCTTACTAAATAGAATCCAACTAGATCGAAACTATTATAAGTCGTATATACAAGTAGAATTGATATGGAAATCGAACTCTAACATTTAAGTAATATCTGCATTAATAATAAAGTATTGTTGTTATATCTGGCAAATCTTTCACTTTATGATGATGAAAGTCATTTAGACGATCTTGGAGTTGATGGGATATTTTCCATTCCGTAACTTTTTTCCCAGTGATATTATCTTGCAGATCTATAGGTAATATACCAGTATTTCCATAATAAATATTCAAATCATCCCCACTGCATTAGTTCCGACATTACAGACATTTATAACGACACGACGCACGATACTTCAACGTTGATGAATCATTCACATATCTCCTGTATTTGATTTGTTAGGAGGACATTACTCCCAGACAATTTCTTTCCGAGAAATGCTATTTTGTGAAGCAAACTCCCAAGTGTGTGCTTCCCTGAATACTACAATCATAATGTCTTCAAATCAAGGATCAACAACTATCCTTGTAATGTTTACATCGTTCTACCTACTTTTGTGATCATATCACACACCTTATTCAGTAATGCTCAACTATGAAAAACGCTTGAATCGTGTATTAGGGAAACTGTACTATTATATAAAAAAATATAAATTATCTTGTACTATAATATGCAATGCTTGTTAAATATGCAAATGTCGGTATCTTAAAAGAAACTGATAAAAGATATAAATAATTTATCTTTCGCAAACACTAACTGAATTGTAAATGGAGTTTTAATTGTCCGTTAGAAGATAATTTTGTGCTAAGAAATACTTGGGTATTTAACGATGACTGAATATGGAATTAATGAACTGTAAAATTAAATATCATTATGTTTTTGTAAATCATGGTTTCATAAAACAAAAGAGAGAAAAACAACCATAATTAAATTTGCCTAATTACACTAGTACGTCTTCTCCACTAATTAAACAATATTTTTTAATGAAATTGGACATTAAATATTTCATACTGATTTATCAGCTTGGGAATTTCAATTCAACTGCAGACAGACGCAAGACTGAAAGAACTGTAAAAAGCAAATACGATAGAAAGGATGATTTAACGACAAAATAATCTGCAATTATTATGTGTTTTCTATAAAGAATTCCATTCGAAAAGAAAACAACCTGCTAAATTGATCAGCATTTCATGTTCCTACATTAAAAGAATATTCGAAAATATTAATTGTTTTTGTTGTAATTCATTTGAACATGTGTAAATAAATGTAGAATTTGTAGAAGTACAACAGTAAAGAGTCTATTAAACTGCACATTGGTTAGCTCAGCTGAAAAACATAAGTCTAATAATTATAAAATGTTTATTTATCCTTGAACGAAATGAATCCCAGAAATGTATCCGAAAAAGTAAATCTTACATAAAAATTTGGCAAGCGTTGTAAATGTAAGAGGCAAAGACACAACAATTATTGAGTAAATTCATATTGTAACCGCCACTTCTATAAACCTCTTTTCACGCGATCATTCGCTGTTTCCTATGAAAAAACTATTTAAGAGAAATGATTCAGTAAATATAGGTAGATGGGTAAGTACAGATACAGGCAGCGATATATATATATATATATATATATATATATATATATATATATATATATATATATATATATATATATATATATATATATAAAAGATTAAACAAGATATATTGTATAAAATATGCACATACCAGCAATTTTTTTTTAAATTAAATATGATTACATACATAAGCATTTTACATATAAATATATAAGTGTGTATGTATGAATGTGTGTGTTTTTCTGTGCGTGAGTGGTAAAGGGTTTGTTTGAGCTTGTGTGTTTGATAGACTGTACGATATAAAATTTTTATCACATAAATTTGATTATAGTTCTAAAGTCATGTGCAAAACCAACTATGTTTTTCTGAAGAACCGATCACAGAGAACTGAAAAAAAACTTGGGCCAAATTGAAATCAGTTTTAATTCAAGTCACTACCTAATTTGCATATATATATATATATATATATATATATATATATATATATATATATATATATATATATATATATATCTGTATGTATGTATGTATTTTGAACAATAAACAGTATTATAAAGTTAAAAACTTCAGACACAATGGGTTATATATTAATATTCTTTCGGTTTTATTATCATTTAATTTAGATTTCTCGACTAGTTTCGGCTAACAGGGCCATCATGAGGAGAAGAAGAAACTTCTGCTTGCTGCTAGCACTGAACTACACACACACACACACACACACACACACACACACACATATATATATATATATATATATATATATATATATATATATATATATATATGTATATAAATTAATGTCTTGATGGAGAAAATGAACTTTTGTGTGTAGTTTTCATTTGTTTGTTTTTTTAACATGAATTTCGGTGAGTCCTTGAGTTGGTCAAACAGTCTCTTTTAAGTTGTTATTTAAGATTAGAGCTGGATGGATTGGTCATTTTGAGAGTTTTATTGGTTCCTGGAATGAGGATGTGTCTCTGTTAAGTATGTGTGTGTTATTTGTTTCTTAGGGAGTGTGTGAGTATGGTGTGTGTAAGTGTGTATATTCGTGTGGGTGTGTATAAATTACGACGCATATATATATATATATATATATATATATATATATATAACGAATTACAATATGAGTCAAGAAATAGCAAGTTAGTGTTATGTTTGAAAGAATAATTGCTATGAAAGTATTTATAAGAAAGGAAGAGAAAAGCCACATTATTTCGGTGGAAAGCGACTGACATCGAGATGCTAGGTCAGAGCAATTATTAATTGTATTAAATCTTGATTCTATGCACCAGAAACTTCATAAACGATACTTATTTTGAATAAGGATGTTTGTTCATTCTAGTATTACTGGGTCATGTTCATAGATTTTAATTGTCAAATTGTTGCGGGATATCATTTCTTGATAGCATTTCTATTCTGACCTGTTATTATTGATATCTCTCAATGGAAGCGTAACTGACAATTCAAGTGTGAGATTGAACAATTTCATCTACTGTTTGATAAATTATTAAATGGAGGGAATAATGAGGTTACAGAGGGAATCTTCAGATTTTATATATATATATATATATATATATATGCCGCACACACACATATATATATATATATATATGAATGAGGAAATAAATTTTTAAAGTATCCTATATTTAAGGGATAAAGTGGTCAATGTCAGAAATAATGCGGATGTAAAGTGAACTTCTGAACTGGCGATTGCGTTTAGCATGAAACAGCTTGTCGCCTCTGAGTGTTGACATCAATGTACAATTCATATATATATATATATATATATATATATAATAGAAATTATTAGGAGGATTTGATAATTATATTTAAGTAATTCATCGAGTCTGATAGAAATCTCAACAGAATGCAGAAAACACTGGACGGCCGTTTCGTCCTATATTTGGGACTCATCAGCAGTGCGCATCCACTACCGAGAATTGAAACCCTGACAGTTAAGTTGTCAAGCAAACATCATACCAACTGTTCCACTGGGCCTCGGTGATGATAAGATTGCCAATCAGACTCAACAAAGCGCCGCTCGCTCACATATTCCGTGGTGGAACTCTACTGAGTTCTCTGTAACCACAGGCCTGGAGCTACGACTACTCTCACCAAGCCGCTCACTCTAGAGCATTAGAAGCCGGTTCAAGCAATGATGTACATGATAGAAATTATTAGGAGGATTTGATAATTTTTATGCTTTCTGCATTCTGTTGAGATTTCTATCAGACTCGATGAATTACTTAAATATAATTATCACATCCTGATTATATTTAAGTAATTCATCGAGTCTGATAGAAATCTCAACAGAATTCTCTAGAGTGAGCGGCTTGGTGAGAGTAGACGTGGCTCCAGAAGGCACTGTCCTATGGTTACAGAGAACTCAGTTGAGTTCCACCACGGAATATGAGCGAGAGGCGCTGTTGAGTCTGATTTGCAATCTCTTCGTCATTCAGGCCTGTTGGAAGAGTTGGTACAGACGTTTACTTGACAACCCTAACCGTCAGGTTTCACCTCGGTAGTGGATGCGCACTGCTGATGTGTCCCAAATGCTCCTGTGCTTTCTGCATTCTGTTGAGGTTTCTATCAGACTCGATGAATTAATTAAATATATATATATATATATATATATATATATAGACACGCAATTTTTGCATCTGCAATCTGCTTACATGTTGTTTAAAGTTACGGGCATTGAGAAACCGGTTCTCGTTGATAGAGACAACTTAAGCATTCTAGTTTCTGTAAGTTTGGATATGCAAGTGGTGTACTTGATAATGGCTCGGAATTCCAAATTGGACATTCGTGTTGAAATTCAAGCCGGAATCGTTATGTTCACTCTCACGTAATCATCCTTTGGAAATAGCCTTAGAATCCACCTCTTTTGCTTGCAGCTATGTGTTAATTTGTAAAATTTCTACCTGAAACTTATTATTTTCCATTTTCTAAATATGAAAAAAAATTCTGGCGTTAAATCCTCTGCAAAAAGATAAGCCATACAAAAAAATCAGTCAACAAATGAAAATATTGTTTAGTTTTAAAAATAAACAAATCTTACAAAATATCTATGATTATAGATTAAGAATAAAAGGGAAAAGAGCCGATTAAGAATTCTCTATGAATGTATGCAGAACGAAATAAATCTGTGAAAATGTCTGTGTGTGTGTCTGTGTGTGTATGTGTGTATGTGTGTGTGTTTGTGAGTGTGAGTGTGTGTGTACACTACCGCTCAAAAGTTTCATGCCACTAGCAGAATAAAAATGGAATGATATTTGGCAGAAGGATGAAATATTTCCATCCCAAAAATAAAGAAAAATAAAAAAAGAATATAACACTTAAAATCATAGAAAAAAGAATGGAATCAATTATCAAACTCATACTTTGAGGAAGTTTTGCTGAAGATTTGTGCTGAAGTAAACAAGGCTAAAGGAAAATATTTTACCTCACCAAAATTTAATCATATTTTTTTCAAATAAAAATCATTTCTCACATTTTAATCATGTGTAATAATTTTTTAGTATTCAAAACAACTATTTTGGGGCCCATTTATAAAATAACACCAGGGGTTACCTGAAAGTTTTGAACTGTAGTATATATAGTCAACAACGAAATTATTAGTACACGCATCAATTTTGAATATTTGTATCCATTCCTCAGAATTTAATGCCCGTCTGATGTCAGGTTTATTTTTATATATTAATAAGCAAAATATAAGGAATATAAAACAATTTTCAGAAAAATAGATTAAATGAAGCAAATTATGCGAAATAGTTAAGGATAAAATTATTCGTACAGTATGAACAATAGACAAATTTTCACAAAATTAATAATCAATAGCATGGCGTCTGATCTTTATAACTTGCTGCAATCTATTTCTAAAGATCTTGATGAGATTTGTTGATCACATAGGTTTTTAGAACGTAGATGTTGTTGCAGAGTTATGACTGATGGAACAGCAGTAGCTCGACAGTTTAGTATTGAATTACTGCTGAAGAATACATCTAGAACCACTGAAAATGGTATCACGAAATTGGTTTTATGTATTTTTCATCTTTCACTTAAACAACGCTTAAGTATTCAGTCCATCCTCTTACATTATATAATTTTAATAGAAACTACAGAACATTATTGATATTAGCAAAGGTTAACTTAATAGAAGACGTTGGTCTCATATGCAGTGATCGATGTCAGATCACTGACAGAATCAGGAGAAATGACGAGAATCAACATATTCTTGTGAGCTGAATATTGTGATTGCTAGATAACATTTCGATAGTACTGAATTGTATATTTTAGGTGTGTGGATAATGGAAAACCACTCTACCTATGTTGGAATTCGTGCAAAAAATACGTGAATCCTGACAAAAATACACAAAGAAATCTTCATCCAATTAAAACAAATCGACGTTAACATAGATAGATAGATAGATAGATAGATAGATAGATAGATAGATAGATAGGTAGATAGATAGATATTGTAAAAGAATGAGATAAATAGATTGAATTTTTAATCAGTTTCAGCCCATGCCAATCGGTAAAGCCACTAAGACACAATGAGTTACAAGGCGTGGAATAATTAGGAACAGGCACATTAATAATTGGCGGGTGAGCAGGAAGATAAAAGCGCAATTGAAGGTTAAATTTGGATGGAAAGTATGGTTCCAGAAGAGACTTCCACAAGTCAAAAATGAGAGAAAAGAAACTGTTAACATAGAATTTACGGCTACATCTAACCAGTTCAAATGTAAATTGATGAAATGCCGACGCTAGTCTAGTCTTGTGCGTATTTTTTTTAAATGTCTAGGTACCATAGCGAAGAGTGATATTTATTCCGCGTATATACAGAAATGTGGCACAAGGCCAAAAATGACGGTCCTCTTCTGTCTTAACTTTAAACTTAGCTAGTTACAAACACTGACCGAAACATACAACAATATTCCTTACACCAAAACAACACATTCTTAATTACCATTCTTACTTCATCCACCATAATATCTTAGAGACTCCATAAAGTCGTAACTAGTCGCCAAAGTACTATTCATTGTCTGTAGGGGAGGGGAATAAAAGAATAATGTGAAATCTAACCCCAAAGTTTATTTAAAATATGAAAACAAAACTATTTACAAGATACCAAATAAAATAATATTAGTAATCAAAAATCCCACAATCCTTCAATTCGGCAGAAATATCAATTAACCTGACAAAATCAGTGTGGACATTAATTCTAGAAAACATTCATTCATTCCATGCACTCATTCAACAAACACTCATTCAAACGCAACAGCAACTACGAAAATCACACCCGAAACGAAAGGCACACCGCATCCATCAGGAAACTGACGCCTCAAATCTTCTAAACGAGGGGAGGAAGGGGAATTAAGCAAAAGAAAAAAAGGGGGCAGAAAAAAAAGGAATCAATGGGCATAAATCATCTAGCTATGTTAACGATAGCGAAGAGCTCAGCTGAACAATTCCCATGAAATTATTTACAGAAAAGACGCAGTGAAGCAACATTACGGTAAAGTCACTGAAGCCTAGCCGGCAAATCAGGACCTATGCTATTGCTGATTCTGCTTTGTTTTCTTGTTTATCAAGAAGCTCGAAGTAATTAGCAGGGGAACCGTACCCTATGTGGCAGCAATATTCTAGAATTATAAAGGGTGTTTTATTAAGACGGATTATATATAAAGATGTTTCATTAAGACGGATCAAAGTCAACAGTAAATATGTCAGTGTTATTAGTGAAGATTTATTTATCTTCCGATTGGATCATGTTATTTAAGTCATGGCAATTACGTGTAAAATTAATATCACCGAAATTTATGTCAACTGTTAAAGAAAAAGAAAAATATCATTAGACGATTAAACTTAATTCACATTTAAAATCGGTCCAAGAGATTGGAACCCCGTATATATATATATATATATATATATATATATATATATATATATATATATATATATATATGAAGCCTACTACTTGCTTCCAAAGCTATTGATCATACTGAAACGATGATCCAGTAATAACTTCATGTTGCTCTAATGGCAGTCAAACAATAGCAAAGTGTTTATGTAATGGTCGAATATTGAAAAGACAACATTAAATTAGAGGCACATTCTTCGTGATGTTTTTCTTACATGTTCTTACAAATTGTAGATAAGTCGTCAATAGAAGACATATTTTTCTAATTTGAAAATAATTCAGTAAGAGCTTATTTTTTTAGATTTGGCTATTTAACTTATTTGTAATTTATTCACATGTCTTATTAAATGAAATCAGAAGTTAATTTAACCTTTTTTGCCTTGCTTCAATATGGCTGATGCTAACCTTCAGGAAACATATGTCATTGCGCTTTATCATGCTTTTTTTCCTTATATGCCTTGGAACGATTTTGTCGAGACAATTGATGAGTCTACTTCTACAATATTTGTTTCAATGTGACGTGCTTGACATTTTTTCGCAACTGAATTTATATTGTACCTTTATATGTCTCTCATTAATCCGGGCATTGAATGTTGTTATCACATCCGTTGTAGTGCTTCTGATATAAATCTAGAGATTATCGACAAAATCTAAAGAAGCTGCAATTTTATTGGTCCTGACCTGGTATCTCGGCTTCAGTCCCTTCCCCATTGCTGTAAAGTGGCATTTCTGTACTGTTTCCCTAATATATTCTTTGGAGCCTTGATTTCATTAATTTAATTTTAATTTAAATTAGCAGTAAGGTCTTACATACTGTAAGCGTCAGTTTTATTCTAATATTTTTCCCACACTTGTTGCCTGTGCAATTCTCCTTTGGCTTCTTACTCTACTGTTAAGTACAATTTTCATAAATTTTAATGTAACGTTAATAACCATCTTCTTTTTGAATTATTGTCTTTTCTCCTCAGTAATGGTTTCTCAGTTTAGTTCATTCTCAGTCACCACCCGATTTGTGTCTTTGTGGCTTTGTTTCATTAATGGTGGTGAAATAAAAAAACTAATCTTGTTTTCTAGAACATATAAAGAATTCCAGAACCTGCTACATCCGTTATTTCCATGATTTTCTATTGACTTTTCACTTCACGGTTTACGCAGCTAAAATAATTAAAAACAAGATTACAATATTTTCATGTGGTTGAAACCAATATGAATTTTTTTATTTCTCTATAAGTCAGAGAAATTATGTGTGAAAAATAGAACTTCTCAAATGTCCACCAAATCTGAAAGAAAAAGAAAAAAATCATTAGATACTATTTTAATTCACATTAAAATCAATTTGTTATTGGTACACCCTTTATATATGCTGAGTCCTATTGTAGCAGAATATGTCATTAATTCAAGTAGCAGAGATAAGGATGCATGACCATTAAATATATAAAGTAACATTGTCAAATGATTCGTGGTTTAGCTTGGTTTGGTTTGTTTTCTTTTATGGCGTACCAACCTTAATAGGTTTAATGCCGACAAGATTTTATTGCTGGCAATATTTTTTTCCAAAAATGTATTGTGGTAATATTTTTTCCAAGAATGTATTGCTGGTAATATTTTTTTCCAAAAATATATCATATTAATATATTGCTAATAAAATTATTAAATTATTTTTTTTTACTTCAGAAATTCATTGCTGGTAATAATTATTTACAAATATGTATTGCTGGTATTAAAATCTATATTTACACTTTCATAATTGTTTGACCCAAGTGTGAGTGTTAAATGTTTGTCCATAGCTGGAACCCCAGCAGGTGCTACCACCCCGGGTCAAGGTGAACCTAGGAACACCAGTAATTATGTATTATCAAAATCTGATCTTCCCTACTTGCTAATTAGATATACTGTTCTCATGGCAATCTGCGGCATATTCACTTATAAAGTTTGTTTCATTAAGACATATTATATATAAGGGAGTTTTATTAAGACGGATCAAAGTCAGCAGTAATTAAATCAATGTTATTGGTGAAAATTTATTTATTTCTCTATAAGTCATGGTAATTATGTGGGAAAAATAGTATTTCTCAAATGTCCGCCAAATCTGAAAAAAAAAATTATTAGACACTTAAACTTAATTCACATTTAAAATCGGTCCAAGTTATTGGAACGCCCTTTAGATATGTAAGATTGACATGGCAATGGATTCAATATATGAATAGATAGATGGGAACAGACTGATATAGATAGATAGATAGATAGATAAATAGATAGATAGATAGATAGATAGATAGATAGATAGATAGATAGATAGATAGATAGGTCTCCAATTGCAATAATGTTTAAGATTTTTATAAATTCTAATCAAATTGATTGGTGATTTTCAAAAGCTATTGTCATGTAAGCCTTTGCTTTATCATTTCTTTAATACTTTGCACTTTCTTAAACCTTATCTATTAAAGCTGAAGCATTCTGCGAGGTAAACGTTTCTATTATCACAATCTAATACATATGAAGAATACTTGACGTGGCTTTCCGTGCAACTTTATGATAACAAAATGTTAGCGGAATTTACTTTTAAACGACTTACAATAAAAACAGTGAGACATTTTTTTTTATTCAGAAACATTTTCATGAACAAAGCTGCAAGTCGAATGTTGAGCTGCTTTTATTTGACAGCTGAAATAGACAGTGAAAAAAATAAAAATATATGAATGAAAAACAAACTGAAGTAATTGTTGATTGTTTGTTAGATATGATCAAAACTGAAAAAAGAAAAAAAGACGGGTTCTAAGGTCGGTTTGAAAGAAATACGTTATCCTCCTAATAGAACAGGCAGGCTTCCATGTGATCAAAGCCAAGTGCCAAATGAAATTTCAATTTGAATGACGGTGAAAATAAATTTGGATGCTCAGAAATGGGTTGCACAACTTAGTGCCTAAGAATATATTTCAGCGTTTGGAAATGATTAGCGAGCTAGTCTGGTTGTACTTGAATAATAAGTTCTATTCTAGATTCATCATTTATTTTGTGGCTTTCTGCAAATCAGGAAAAAAAAGCTTAGTAAATAACAACTATTCGTTGCGTTATACTTATTGTTGACGTTACGAAATAAGAGATTTGCACGAATACTGTATAATGTGTATATAAACGTCTATAATATGCATATGCACGAACACAGTCGTACAAACGCAGACACACGCGCAATCACAGTCATAACATCCGCATCAAGTTTAGACGCTGGTTTTGTAATATCAGCGAAGATAAGCAACGTAAAGTCTTGTCATTAACTAGATGGGTAACCGCTTGGAAATACAAGGTGTTGTAAGTTTGAATGTGGTGTAAATACTCTTGGGAAATATATGAATCGCCCACTCTTATGGGTTAATTAGTAAGAACCAATATCACAGAAAATATTATTATATCCAAAAGATATTGTAGAATAAGAACGTATGTCCCATATACAGTAAATGGTTGCAGAATGATGTAATATACCAAGCCAGTGAAAAACTAAAAGATAACAAAGAAATAATATACATAGGAGTAACTGAAAAACCTGCAAACAAAGAAAATACATACGCAAAACATCCTTTACAAATAATAAATACGCAAACAGCACAATGTTGGAGACTAAAAACTAAAAAAAGAAAATCATACCAAAACTAACATGGAAAATAAGGAAAAGAACATCAGCCTTCAACAATCAATCCCATAACTGTAAACTCTGCCTGTAAGAAAAAATAGCTATAATTATCTTCCCAGACCCCGCCCCACAAAAAAAAAAAACAAATCTAATCTATCGCTTTCTTTCGTTCTTTCTGTCTGTTTGTCTGTCTCTCTCTCTCTCTCTCACTCACTCTCTCTCTCTTTTTCTCTCTCTATAGATATATATTTGTGTGTGTGTGTGTCATTTCATCTATATATTTGTCTTTATTTCCATTCATGACGTAGGCGATCATGGCTCTCCACTTCTTCTTGTCCTATGTAGGTCTCAATAAGTTTTGTCTTTTTGTCATTTCTCCCAGACCCTGTTCTGCCATCCACTTGCCCGTTAAGTATGTCACGCGTTACTTTATCTTATCCCTCTCCCACTCTATCCGCCCTGTGAGTATCAGATTTTCTAAGCGTTCCTTTCTCATTATGCGTCTCAGAAAATTCAGATAACTTTTCATGATGTTAATTATGTTTCCTCTTTGTTTACACCGTCTCCAAGACCTCATTGTTGCTGACATGTTCGGTCCATGTTATCATTAGCATCCTTCTATAGAACCACACCTCTGTTGCCTCGAGTCTCTTCTTCTTTATCCTTGATGAGACCGTGAAATATATATAAGCTGCCGTAAAGTAAGATAGATATCACGTAGCAGCTCAGTAATATTTTCTTTGTTACCAACAAAAAACACCTGTCTCGGAATACCCTGCTTAGCTTATGGAATGCCTCTTTGGCTATTCCAATACTTCTTCAGAACTCAGGGTCGTACTTTCCATCCCGTCAGAACACTTTCCAGATATTTAGATTTCTGCACCTGCTTGATTTGAGAGCCCTCGACTTCGAAAGCGCATTTTGGGCTCATCTTTTTGCTGATGACTATGCATTCAGTCTTCCTGTAGTTTATGCTTATCCCTTCTTCCCGTTCGCCTTCGCTACCTTTTAAAGGAGGTATTGTAGTTTCCTTTCCGTGTCTGCTATCAGCAGTGTGTCATTTGCGTATCTTAGGTTGTTAATTTTGTCTCCGCCAATGATGAATCCGGGAAGGATTTCCAGTTCTCTCAGAATTGCCTCGCTGTATAGGTTAAATAATCCGGTGAGAAGATACCTTCTTGCCTTTCGACTCCTTTCTATTTTTGTATATCTGCTGAACTCTTTTTATTTATATGCAGGCGTTTTGCCGCCGTAGAGGTTTTGATTATTCTAAAGTCTTTCCCGAATATGTCAAGGTTTCTGAACAGGTCTAACATTTCTTTGTGGCATACTTTGTCGAATGCCCTTGCGTAGTCTATAAATTACAGCTGCACGTTCTTCTGTATTTGTATTTTTCTTTCAGGTAACATGTTGAGCATGAATATTACATTCCTTGATCCGGTGTCCTTTAACGGTCTTCTTGTCCTATCTCTGGCCTTAGCCTGCTACGCGCTCTATTCATCAGAATACGGATGATGTGTTTTGTTGTTACGCTGATTGTTCGGGAGTGGTATGAAAATAGATCTTTTTAGATCTTCCGGTATATTGTGCTGTTGTAGATGTCATTTATATATGTATATTTTACTGCTATAGATTCCATTTATATATGTATATTGTCCTGTTATAGATTCCATTTATATACGTATATTTTACCGTTGTAGATTCCGTTTATATATGTATATTGTCCTGTTGTAGATTCCATTTATATACGTATATTGTACCGTTGTAGAGTTCATTTATATATGTATAATTTAGTGTTGTAGAATTCATTTATTATTTCCGTAATCTTGCCTATGCCAAAATCATCTAAGGCTGTCACCATCTCTGTTACAATTCATTCTGGACCTGCCTCATTGTTTTTCTTCAATTTGGCCAGTGCAGCTTCTATTTCGGTTTTTATAATTTCAGGCTGGTTTTTTTTCTTTCGTCGTAGAAGATTTCTCCAATATATTCGTTCCGGCGTTGAAGAATCTTTTTTTCCTTCTCTAATATGAGCGTTCCCTCCTTTGATTTTATTCAGCCTGTTGACAAGCATGTCTTCTGTCCTGTTCTATTATTTGTTTATGCATATCTCCTTTGTCTGTGTCAATCCATCTATTTCTCTACATTTTTCGTTTATCTACTTTTGTTTACCCTGCCTGCATCCAGTCCTTATTTAGTTGTGTAGTTTTCTGTATTCCGTCCCTTAACTTGCAACCTTTTTCAGTTTCCTTTACATCATATCAATAATCTCATCAGTTACCATTTATTTTTTTCCTTCTTCGTCCATTATCCTTAGGGATGATATCGTTTGCTGATATCACTAAAGTTCTTTTAGTATGATTCATATCGAGTTGACCTTTCCATTTTGTCGTATCTTCTTTTCACACGGTCGATATATCTTCCTTCAGGCTCGTGTCGCTCAGGAGTTTGTTGTATTGCAATTTGGGTGCTGCATTAGGATTCTTCAGTTTCCGTAGTTGCTGTCTTTTACATATAACAGGGCAAAAGTCACTTCTGCAGACGGTACTTGGGTAGGTTTTGCAGTGAACCATTACTAGGTGAATTTAGCTAGTAAGAATTCTTTGAAATGTTTTAGACTCCCATAAGGTTAGCTGTAAGGAGGAGATACCAGTCATTGTCCTGAGGAAATGTACTCCTTAACTGGCTCCTGTCCTCTCCAAACTATACAGCCAGTGCTTCAGCGACTCTTGCTTCCCATCCTGTTGGAAGTCATCATCTATTGTACCTGTCTTGAAGAACTCCGTTAATTTTAAAAAAAAAATAATATCAACAAGTTCATTCAATTTTCTTTTAGCCTTTTTTAGATTTCCGAATTACTTATTTTAGATACAGTAAATTTATTATTATTTTTTTATTTACCGAGTACGTTCGAATATCAATACATTTGTTTTAAAGGATTTCGATTTGTGTGTTTTTATGGAAGACTTTTATTCTAATTCCGGCATTTGTTGGAATAAATTTCAATTCCCTCAATATGACATAATTTATAACGGGTAATTTGTATTTCAGGCAATAAGGATTCTGTTCATGTATAGAACGCAAACACACACACACACAAATACAAGAACACACAGACACACACACACGCACATACATATAAGTGCTGGATAAGGTGTATTATATATTACATAGCTGTATTAGCTTTAGTATGCATAACCATTTTTCATAACGGATTATGAAATATTTGTCGGTGACTGCAGGCTTCTCCTTAGAAAATACAATATCATTTACAAGGTACAACATTAGATTTGCAGATATCTGTTTATGAAGCTCCGAAACAATACGTTTCCTTCTGTATTTCTGGAGTTTTGACACTGACATATACCCTGAAGGATATTTCATTTTCATAATTACATTCTCACCCTACGTAACATTTTTTACTAGACAGAGTATAATGTTGAATCTGTGACTAAAAACTTAACTTTAGAAAACAGTCATTAGCATGTAATCATTATGATCGTGAAATATCTATTCATTTTTTTTCGTCGTTTAACGAAATTGTTGTTACTTTAAATAAGAGTAGATATATTATACGTGAATAATGATGATAATGATGGTGAGGATGATGATGGGGGAAGTGGCGGAACAGAAAGAGAAGCGAGGTCTATATAATAGAAAGAATGGTAACAAAGAAAAAAAATGATAATAAACAAACTAGAATTAAGAATATATAGAATAAAGAAGAGAAAAAAAACAATGAAAGAAAGACGAAGAAGCAGAGAGCGAAAAATATAACAGACAAGAAAAAGAAGAGAGACTACACATGACATTAGATTAAAACAGAAGAAGAAGAAGAAGAAGAAGAAGAAGAAGAAATAGTAGTACAGTGTAACCCGGATATAAGAGAGTTGTCGGGGCCGGAGAAGAAGTCTCTTATATCCGAGTTTCTCTTATATCCGGGTTTGGTCTATTTTGTTTAGGTAAGTATGGGAACACTTTGGGACCAGAGAAAATCTCTCTTATATCCGGGTCTCTTATATCCGGGTTACACTGTAGTAGTAAAAAGGACAAATTAGTAATAGCACTAGAAATAGAGTAGTATAAATGTGTAGTAGTATTAGTAGTAATAGTAGTAGTAGAACAATTAAAAGAAAGATTAGAAAACAATTAAGTACCCTGTTAAACAAAATCGAGAGCGTTATAAAGAGAATGAGATGGAAGCTATTCTACTCTAAACCGATACATGAAAACTTACATGACGACGAAAGAGAAACACTGTTTCAAATTAAAAAAAAAAACATCACTAAGCGACAAATTATAAACAGATTTCGAAATAGTTATTCTCAATGATAAATAATACCAAATCTAATAACCAAACCAAGGACCTACAACATAAAATGCGAAGAGATATCGATAAGATCAAGAAATCTGATTACTATTACATTGATGCAGAATTATACCAGAAAACCATCAATAGCTAAGTTTGTAAATTCTATAAAAAAGCGGCCGACTCTTGGGAAAATCTATTATCCATGATGCCAAAGCTATAGTAACTGAACTAAAAATAGACGACAGAATCGGAAAACTGCGCAAAGTACAGGCATTAGTCACCATTAAATACGACAACGAAAATTTCTTAAATAATCCTCAGTCCTTTAACTGCTAAACCCATCCCAAAATACCATCGGTATCATAAGCAAAACCATTATCGAAAGACCGTGTAAGTATACTAAAAATTCTTTAGGTATCAGCCAGTGGAGAAATACTGTTAAAGCTAATGAATGATTTAGTAATATAAAAAAAAGAAAGAATGAACATTTTTTCCGTTCTATATCTGAGACTTCGACCCACGCTTCAAAGAAGATCTACTGATGGCTGCCAATAATTTAGCAAAGAACAACTACTATATATCTGGACAAAAAGTAAATATCAAAAGAAAGGCACAAATACCAGTTCTATACCACGACGGTACTCTATGGACTAAGGAACAAACAAAACACTGAATAATAATCCTACTAAAAGCCAATACAACCGTCATAGGATGCAGGTTCGAATACTGTCGAAGGACGAATATTTCTATGAATTTTTTTCGGACATTCGGTCCGGTAAATGTTGTTTAGTACTGTTTATTATAAACAGAGCATTTACTTAAATATTTGTATCCATAAAGAGAATGTATAAACATAAAATGTCTTTAAATAATTATCGGACTTTCATATTATTTTTCTTTATTTATATATATATATATATATATATATATATATATATATATATATATATATATAATTTGACCAATGTATGTATAAAACTTGTTCCAAACACATTATATATAATGCCCAGACCTGTACGGTTTTAACAAGTATTTCTGTGTTTATTTCTACGTATATATATATATATATATATATTAATGCTTGTTTCATTAAATAATATATGCACGTTTTTTTTTCAATGAAACATTTGATTTCTAATTTATGGTATAAGGTGTTTTACCTAAATATGATTTAATGATATTAAATTGAAGGAAAAAAATATTGAATCGCAACAGTAAAATCAATTCACTTTTTTCCATAATCTTTAGTAAATAAAACAAAATTATCAATGGAAACCACATAAAAATAAACATAACGGAAAGTTCACAATATCCTACACAATTGTAAGGGGCCTACATACAAACTTTCCAAACGTGGAACATCATCTAATGAATTCAAAGCTTGACTTCCTATTCCAGTTCAATAAACGTATTGATAACTTTGTCACATTGCAGGAGTTCGCAATCCCAGACGACTTGGCCTTAACAAATAAACAGGACAGTCGAAAGCGCCACGGCCCCAGCTACATTAAGGACAGATTTCATTGTGGCAGCGACACTATAAATGAGGATACTGATCTTCCATGCATGTGCTTCCGCTTGCACTTTTCTAGCGTAAAACCATCATTTTCACCCTGTATAGGACGCATGTTGGTACTTAAATGTTAAACAGATAATTTGAGAATCGAAACGAAACATTAGCCAAATTGTTTGATTACAGAAGCGAAACGAAACATTTGAGAAATTATACGATTACCGAAACGAATTAAGACATTAACAAAACTATTTTATTACAGAAGCGAAACGAAATATTAGACCAATTATTTTGTTACAGCAGCGAAACAAAACATTAGCCAAATTAGTTGATTAAAGAGCAAAAAAAATATTAGTCAAATTACTTAATTACAGAAACGAAACGAACTATTACCAACATTATTTAATTACAGAAACGAAACAAATCATTAGACAAATCATTTGATTACCGGACCAAAATACAAGCCGCATTATTTGTTTGCAGACTCGAAACATTAACCAAATTATCTGATTACAGCAAGGAAGCATTAGCGAAATTATTTGATTACAGATGCGAAAGAAACATTATTTGATAGCATTATTTTGATAGCCTTATTATTTGATTATATTGGAGAAACGAATCATTATTTGACAGCATAAATGAAATGAAATGAAACATTAGCCAAATTATTTCATGACATGCGAAGTCAAACATTAGCCAAATTTGAATATAGCAACGGATATTAGCCAAAACATTTGATTACAGAAATGAAATATTAACCTACTTGTTTTATTACAGAACGAGATATTAGACAAATTATTTGATTAATGTAACGACACTGGTGATTTGGGAAATTATTAGATTACAGAACCAAAAAAAAATACATTTCCCAAACAAATTATTTCATTACGGACACGAAACACTATCCACATTGTGACATTACAGAAACGAAAAATTACCAAATTATTTAATTACAGGAATGCAACTTTAGACAAATTCTTTGGATACAGATGTAAAACGAATCACTAGACAAATTATTTGGTTGCAGTCGCGAAACAAAAGATTAGGCAAAGTATTTGATTGCAGAACCAAATGAAACACTTCTCAAATTACTTCATTACATAGGTGAGACTAAACATTAACAGTATTATTTGATTAAAGGCGCAATTATTAACTATAGAAACGAAACAAAAATTTTGCCAAATAATTTCATTAGAGAAGCGAAACGAAACATTAGCCAAATTATTTGATTATTGAAGCGAAAAGAAGCATTAGCCAAATTGTCATTACAGAAGCATAATCAAAGATTATCCAAATTAATTCATTACAAAAACGAAACGAAACTTTCGCCATATTAATTGATTACAGAGGTGAATTGAAATATTAGCCAAATTATCTGATGACAGAAAAGAAACAATATATCAGCTAAATTATTCCCTTAAAAAGCGAAACGAAATATTAGCCAAATTATTTCTTCACATAGGTGAAAAGAAACATTATGGCATCTTTCTAGGCAATAACCCAAAGTTCTTAATAAATATAGAATATGATATAACGATGTGAACGTAGTCTATTTGTGTTGTTTCGTTAGATATTATATTATAGCTATTTTCTATCAAATCTATCTCTCTCTCTCTCTCTCTCTATATATATATATATATATATATAAAGATACATATTTGTGTGTGTGCATGTATTGTTTCTTACCGTCTTATTGTTCTTACTGTTGCTAAATACTTGTTTTTGATTCTATTGCAATGTAGTTCAATGAATGCTAATTTTACAGTCATATCTTGTCCTTTCAGAGTGGCGCAACGCAACATTTCTAGTTTAGGATTGTTTTAGTCTCTTTTATTGCCGATTTACACTTTATTCAGTAAATATAGTAGATAACTAGTAATACTAGAAGCAATATGTTTTAGCTATTGTAAAGCAAAAGCATTGCGTATGCTGCTGTCATGCAGTTAATTACGAAGGAAAGACTCTCTTTGTTGTGTCTGTAACATACGATATAAATAACAATAGCCTTATCAAATGAACAATTACTTTCAACAATATAATATTTATATTAATGTTACAGTAGAGAAGGATAATATGATTGTATTGAAAGAGCTCGTCTTTCTCCTGACAACAATAAATCTAATGTTCGTCCTTCAAAATATTGATCCCGAATACAGATTGACAATGACATTGTAGTACCTTTATTTATGCCGCAGGTGAGAGTCAGTGATATGAATTGTCAGATAGAAATACATATTTGAGGAGAGGAGATTGAAAGCTCAAGACTGCTTGAGAGAAAAAAAAAGGCAAGAAAGTTAGAAGATAGAATACATATTTAAAATATGCGGACTTATATACGAGACATAAGCGGGGAAATTATATATACATAAGCGCGACACGCACACACACACACACACACACACACACACACACACACACACACACACACACACACACACACACATCTATATATGTACACCAAAAAGCAAAAAGTTATTTTTCGCTGTAAATAAATACATATCTTTTGTAATAATAAATGAATTAGTTTTAATAATTAATATTTCTAGGATCCACCCGGCGTATATAACGATGGATCGATTACCTGTACTATATATATATATATATATATATATATATATATGTGTGTGTGTGTGTGTGTGTGTGTGTGTGTGTAATAACTGACTATAGAAAAACTGTAGTAGTTTCTTCAATGTGAACTTTCTCTAAGCAAAATAGAAATGAATTTATTTAAAAAGTAATTAATAATCACAGAAACAAAATATCCTAAATCACTGGAAGAAATTTGAGGACGCTATATATATATATATATATATATATATATATATATATATATATATATATATATCAGTCATTTTCAGAAACAAATGTTGTTTCTATGTGGAAGGCAATATCCCTCGCATTATCTTGGAAAATATAGATGAATCAGTTTTATTTATATTAGGCAACACATACGTATAAAATCAAGAAGGATTAAAGAAATAAAGAACCGAAGAATTTTGTCCGGTTAATGATTTTGGGGACTTTTCCAATTTTCGAAAATATTGAATATTGTGTTCGATATTTTGTTCCATATTGTGTTATTGCTTGGTTCAAATACTTTCAGCCATTTTCGAAAACCAATGAGTTGTTTGGGTGGTATTAAAATTTTCTCTGTGTTAATAAGTATTTATTTGTGGAAATTCTGTTATACTTTGGAAACTGGAAGTGTGATATGGTTTGCTGTGGCGTCATGTTTAACGATATTCGGAAAGATTCTACACTACAAAATGTGATTTTTAAATGTATATATATATATATATATATATATATATATGTGTGTGTGTGTGTGTGTGTGTGTGTGTGTGTACTGAGGTTTCTTGATCCCTGAACGTAATTAATGGAATCAATATTTCGATAAAACATGAAACAGTCTGGAGATGAAACATGAAACATGATACATGAAACAATATGTTCCGCTTGTTATTGAAATCAATATCCATTTTTATACTTACACAATCTCTATCCTTTATAGTGGTCTCTTCCCCGATAAATATTGCATGCCGTAAAACTATATTTGTATATTTTTTTTATATTTAGTTGTTATCACACTAAGCAAGGAATAAAGACAATGAAACGCAAGGTGTTACAGGCTGTGGAAGAATTAGAAGAAGAAACATTAATTTAAAGAAAGAAAAATGAGCAATCAAGAGGACAGCAGATAGTGATTGAGATAGCATTTAAATATCTGCAAATTAAAGTGGGCAGGAAACATGGCGCTGCAAATGACTCCTACGATCGAGAAATGCGAAAAAAACTGTTAGCATAGAATTGCAGCTACATCTAGCTATCTCATCCGTAATTTTATGAGATCTTGAGGCCTGTTCAGAACTTTGCATAAATTCATAGAGCTTTTGTACCATAGAGAAGTGCTAAAATTAACTATTAACATGAAAGTATTTATTAAAAAGTCACAACATTAGAGGCGGTGGGTAAGTGACTGAAGTTGAGCTGCCAGATCAGGAGCTATATTATTGTTGATTCTTCTTTTGTTATATATATTATATCCGCCCTCTCTAAACTATATAATTACTGCCTCAAGGAATCCTGTTTTCCTGACTGCTGAAAGTCCTCATCCATTGTTCCTGTCTTTAAGAATCCTGGAGATCCCTTCTAACCCTCTAATTACAGTTCTATTAGTCTCCTACCCATCTTCGGCAAAGTCTTCGAAGCCCTAATCAACGCCGAAGTGGTTAACCACCTTACCTCACACGACCTGCTCTCAGACAAGCAATATGGTTTCTGCTACGCCCGATCTACAGCTGATGTGCTTACGGCCATCACTGAAACCGTCTACCAAGCCCTTCAAAATAACGGTGAGGCTCGTGCCGTGGCCCTAGACATCTCCAAAGCGTTTGATAGGGTTTGGCATGCCGGCCTTCTTCGCAAGCTCCAGGGCTATGGTATTACAGGTCGATTGTTTGACCTAATACAATCACACCTGTCAAACCGTGAAATGAAGGTCGTTCTCAACGGATTCTCCTCCAGTTCCTATCACACGAACGCAGGTGTTCCCCAAGGCTCCATTCTTGGCCCCACTATATTCCTTATTTTCATCAACGACCTTCATGACGCCATAGATTCCCAAGTTGGCATTTACGCGGACGACACTACAATTTACTCCTGCCCCAAATCAAGTCTAGTGTCGGTGATAAAACTAACCTGGCCGCTGGTCTTGAAATAAGCCTCCAATCGGTTGTTAACTGGGGCAAGAACTGGCTGGTCAACTTTAACGCCTCGAAAACTAAACTACTCTCTATTATTCACCATAGAGATCCTTCCTTGCCCCCCCCATAAGAATGTCTGGTAGCCAATTTCTTGAGAGCAACTCTCTGCGTCTTCTCGGTCTCACGTTGACTGCTGACCTGAGATGGAACAATACATTGAGTCAATTGCATCGTCCATCGCAAAGAAAGTTGGCTCTCTGTGCCGCACCAGGAAATGTTTCTCCTCGGAATCGATACTTCAAATATACAAATCAACCATTCGCCCTTGCATGGAGTATTGCTGCCATATATGTAAGTTTTTGTAATTTAAATTAAGTTAACCATCTAAATAGGTCAAGGTCTGGTCACTCCTCCTCCCACAATATAAAGTATACTTGAGAGAGATATGAAATTAATCCCTCCCTATACTCTATCATGTCTCTTTAACTATTCCTCTTACACTCTCTGTTAAATTACAAAAACTTACACTACCCATCAATTTTTTTTATTTTTCGTTTCAATTCATTTTTGGAAGTGCTCTCTGATGATCCGGCGTCCTTTAAAAGGACTCTGGTGAAATATATTTATAATGGTACCTTTAAGTTGTCAGTTTTTCTTTTAAATATATATATATATATATATATATATATATATATATAATCAAAATCCGGAGGTCAGTTGATTTTTTATCAAGTGATCTCTTAACGCATATAAAAAAAATAATGAATGCTGTATTATTATTTCGAAAAATAAATAATCAAATGATCATTAGTTATTTAAATAAAGGGTTAAGAGGTCATTTGATAAAAATCACTTGGTATACTCTGAGGTTGAAACCAAGGTCACAGATTCAACTGACCTCCTGATCGTAAAGCTATAAGCGCTACATGTGTCTTTATATATATCTGTGCATATATATATATATATATATATATATATATATATATATATATATATATATATATATGCATGGAAAATACTTTTCTATTTGGTGCATGCTGACGCGTTCCCCATCACTGTTACAAAGCTTTCTCATAAATATGGATAATATTAGTTATACAGCTCTATTTAGATTTTTATTTTGTTTAATCACTTTCCAAGGGGTTAGAATTTTCATCAATTCATATTTTATTTCATATTGTAAAAACATACATAATAACATATATTTCAATTTTATATATTTTATATATGTCATATTTTACATATACCATATATGACATATATTTCATATTTTATTCAAAATTTTATTTCATATTACACGTATATCATACATTTATTTTATAATTTTTTACAAATTAAAAATTATTTTTTAAATATATACACGTTTATTTTGTTTCATATTACACTTATATTATACACTTTTATTTTATTTCATACTACACTTACATTATACACTTTCATATTATACTACACTTAGTATTTTGTAATATTGATGATGTTAAATATTTGCAAATTATCAATTATCAATTGCCAAATTCTCTTAACAGAACTTTTATAACTGTCGATATTTTTATTTTTTCGGGCTTCCATCCTTCCACTATTTTTCAGTTCGACGTACCTATTTACTGCTGGATGATTGTGAATAGATTTTATGATATCCACCCCGATAACTTGACGAGTCTGTTTACATCTATTATACAATCTCCTCGGAAGTATGCTTGGATAAATTTTCCATTTGCATGGCACATTTGCTACGTACCTTTTCCGTTCTGACTCCGATAGATCCATATTGTTGTATCAGTTTCTCTGGAAGGAAATGTCTCACGCTATATGCTGTTGACACATTCGTGTTTCATGGTTGGGATTCTGCTTTTCGTTTTGCTAGGCATAATCATTTCCCCTTAAATTAATGATGGTAATTAAGTTCAATATTCGATCATATGACCTTTTCGACAAATTTTGGATGCGTTTGCTTACATCTAATTGTAGTTTTGAGGCGGTGACATCTTCAATATTTCAGTCCCTGCAGGTTGTGTCAATGCAATGCCCTTTCTCTGTGGATATAGTTATTTGTGTACTAGGCAAACAGTATTAATTATATTTACCGAGCTGAATGTCCGATAAATTTCGTAGAAATTTTTCTTCGACAGGAATCGAAACTGTAACCCTTATAGAGACTGTTATATAGCCTGACGTGCTCTTAAAATTCAGCTAAGAGGAATGTCTGGTTAGCAAAATTTGAATTATTGTTTATAAACACACCTTCGCCGATTTTTCTCGATCGATCATTTTTACTGACGAAACGTATCTTAACGTAAACAACGACAACATATTGAGAAATGGATTAAGTCCGACAATTATATATATATATATATATATATATATATATATCTGTTGCAGTGTTTGTGTGAGTATATAATTCTTATCTATACCATGCAAACCTTTACCAATAGTAAATGTAAAATATCCGATGCCAAAAGTAAGATTATGCATAAATCAAATAATGAATTGGTCTATTCCTCTACCAAATTTTATGCGAATAATAATCGTCTCGTGGACAATCTATGGTCATAGATAATTGTTCGCCTCGGAAGAAGAGTGACATGGATAAACATAAATTATTTCATTATTTGCGTTCATATAAGAATTTACATATACCTGCCATTTTTACAATTTTCCATTTCACCTTAGGAGTTTTATTATCAACTATTAAACCCCAAAACTATATAGAAAATGATGTATTATATTTATAAGTACCATTGTTAAAGGTCAAGATATGGTGATACCAGCTAGTCTTAAAAAAATTCTTTGTACTACCAATATCGAATTTTTCTATCTTCTGATTATGTATTGTAGAGATAGTACTTAGGTAAACAAGAGACAATGGGCAATGGTCTGAACTCCTACAATTACATTGTGTAGTATCATCAATAATATTTATCATGGAATCTGCATTTTGATCCCTTTTATTAAATTGGTTTCAGGTAATAATAATCTGGAGAATATTGTAATGTTACACAATAATAAAATTTTAAACCAATTTCATAATCTGTATCATATTATATGAACCTTTTGTCTTTTTCGCTTAGTTTGAATTTAATGTAATTCATGTTATTTTGGCTGATCAAGGTAAAACCCTCAAGCCATTGTTTTCCAAAAAGAGGATGCATTTTACATATGAAACGAAATTAATCGTCACTTGTCTGTAATTTACAATCGTCTGGAAAGAAGCATCGTTATGAGCTGAAAAACGACTGCAATTGTGTAGCGATTCTTACACGCTTTTGTTGTAATATTCTAAAATAAATTGTTTATATTTATATATATATATATATATATATATATATGTGTGTGTGTGTGTGTGTTTGTGTGTGTTTGTGTGTGCGTGCGGTTTTATATATAAGGAATCGTATTAAGAATGATGGAAAAGGATTTTTATTTAGTTAAATTTATTTGTTTACTCATTAGCAAACGATTTTTGGGCTTCAATCATGAATATATCTTTTTAATGGTTATTGAATTTTCGTCATTATGGAATTTGTATTTTTAGATTACACAGCTGGCAAATCCCATAGAAGACAAAAATTTTCTGTAAATAAGAAACTATATGAATCAGTTCTTAAACGCACTCAAAATCACAGATTCATGATTTAAATCAAATTTGTTCTGCATTTCGTTCTTTAGTGTATTGACAATTATGTCAAAAATATTTTACTATTGACAGGTTATAATAAAAAGGATAAAACTTGAACATATTAAAGTATTCATTTCTAGAAAAAATAATTACAGAGACAAGGTATCGATGGATTAAATTAATTGGCATGTTAAGATACAATTCGGATGCTTGTGGATTGTAGGGAATAGAATCTAAGACAGCGCAAGAAAATGGGAAGGCGACAACAAAATAGTACACTTTTATATATATATATATATATATATATATATATATATATATATGTGTGTGTGTGTGTGTGTGTGTGTGTGTGTGTGTGTGTGTGTGTGCGTGTATATATATATATATATATAAGAAATATAGGTGTAATATTTTTATAAGATATAGTGCACAATATCAGAGATAGAGCGTATATAAATATAAAAAGTGAACATTGAAGTTAACACTCAGGGCGACAGACTGTTTCAAACTAGACGCAATAATCAGGCCTGATATTTGCGTTTAGCATGAAAACAAACTGTCATAGGTGATTGTTGACTTCAATACACACACACACACACATATATATATATATATATATATATATATATATATATATATATTTTACATATATATATATATATATATATATATATATATATATATATATATATATGACAAGTAATAATTAAAACGGTAACAAAAGACAGTACAAAATGTAAAATATGAAGCTTATCTTCGGAGAAATATTCAAAATATATGACTTCGCGTCAATTCAATGAGAACCCGACTCGTTCCAGAAAATGCTAGAAGTGCCCATGATCGAGAAAAAATCAAATACAACCGTTGCATTAAAAAAAAACTGCAAGCCAATATCACCCATGGGCTCGGAGCATTCGTCAACAGAATTCTCCATGAACAAGACCGAATGAGGATCCACTATGTCCTGGATAAATGCTTCAGACACGAATGCGATCCAATTATTGGTCGCCAAGTACAAATATATTGAAAGATCAGAAGGTGACGCACAAAGTCTATCATATTACAGACCCGTTAATGGGAAAGTCACCATCCTATGTCCAAAACTCCGCTCACTTCGAGGAAATGCTGAAGATTCTTCCATCCAATGCAAAAAGACGTTGTGTCTGGACACAGTTTACTTTGTTCAGCAGTGTAGCCACGGATGTGTTATTATCGGTAGTCACAGACAGGCAAGCATTCACTCATCTCTAGGAGAACGGACCAGTATACCAGTGCATAACCTGTTGTAGATACTTACTTTCTGTACACGAACAACTCATTTCGGAATGAGATCAGACATATACTAATGGACCGTGTGAACTGGATAATCGAGAGAGAAACCAACAACAAATTCACATTCCTGGATGTACTAATATTCTAGACATTCATATAGTGCAAGCTCACTGGACAATACCTAATCTTCAACTCCCACCACTCATTTGAAAAAAAAATGATATTCCGATGCTTAGGACATCGAGCAATATCATAATTGTCAACCCAGAGACGTATGAAAAAAAAGGTTCAGTGTAAGCAGTTACCTACAACGTAACCACCTCCCTTGGAACATGGCAGCAGCTCCGAAAAACTAGGATAGAAGAATACAAGAGGGTAACAACACTCAGAAAACAGCCTCGGTTTGCCTAACCTAAGTGAAGGGGTATTCGGAAAAATACAAAAAAAGATCTATTGTATATATAACATCAGCACGACCTTCAAATGTGGTTCAACACTTCGCAGACACCTCCTACAGGTAAGACCTCACACAGAGGAGAACATGACTAAGGACTGTGTGTACGCCATCCCGTGCAGCTGTGGTAAGTGATATAAAGGAGAAACAGGCCACCCCCTATGATATAAGACTAGAGGAACACCGTAACCCGAGGAGAAATAGAAATATTAGGCGTACCTGACCACAAACAAAGGGATAAGGGTGAGCACCGCTTCCTGTGGGATGAGGTTGAAATATTAGACAGAGAACATCACTGGAAAATACGAACAATTAATGAATCAGCGTATACGCTAGGCTACGAAAACATCCTAAGCAGACCAAGCATAGAAATGAATGCAATATGGGAACCAATTATATGTAATGCTAAAGAGGAACAATATTAATAAGAAAATTGCAATATGAGCTTTGGTAAAAAAATTAACGGTGACATTAAGTTTATAAGTCCTCAGAATTCATACACCGTCCCCATACATACACTGTTACCAAGGACAGTTGGCCCAGTGGATACAAGTATTGGTTGATTCCAGTGATTAGACCCAAAATGTTGGGAGTTCAATACCTGGCTACAAAAAATTTGAGATTTGAGTTAAAAGGAAATAACTGATATTGAGAAAGATCTACCCCGGTGGACGAAAAAAAGGGTTAGGTTCGATATCACCTGAAGAAGGCCGGAGCGTACAACGGCCGAAACGTCATGAATATAGCAACGAAAGCGAGGACAACAATCCGAACAATTTAGTGTAAATAATTTCAAAATCTCACCGCAGAAATATAGACAGATACAAAATATATAATATACTTATATTTCACATTTTTTTAAACTTTTATTTGCGGGCTATCGCACAATTTCCAGGCCTTTTCAAATGACAGGAAACTCAATTCTGAATTCAGAACGTTCTTTCTTTAGTAATATTCATTCTTGATGTTACTCTGGACTAACATGTGAAAAATATATACGTTGAGAAATGTGTTGCAGTCATCACTGAAACTTTATCATACTATATGAGACTGGGTTTCAACTTCCATCCTTTACAAATACACAATGTATTTTATTTCAAGATTGCGCATGAAAATTAATTTTGTTCAACCATTTTAGATCGTGTTCTTTCAACCATAAATCGTGTCCTTACCAAGAATAGGAAAAACTGTTTATGTTATTAATTTTTATCTTTTAAACATTTTTAAAATCGGAAGTGTAAACATTTCAAGTTTCGGCATTTTGATGACATAACTTGCGATGTGTAAGCAATAATATTCAGAGGGTTCAAAATGTGTATTAACTGTTAAATATATATAATTCGCAAAATTAAGAATACTTTTGAGTTTCATGATTTCAGTCGGTTTTCAAGTAACTTACATATTTGGCAGTTAATATTGTATAGTGTATGCCGATATCATTTGTGTTTCCTTTAGAATGAGGAAAATCAGTACATATTATACTATCTACATCTAGATGAATGCAAAAAAAACACTACCATCATAGGTAAACTTAGTATGCTAGTCTTCGTAGTAATTTACGAATTTGATATGTCGAAATCTTTAGTTGACCGTGATAATAATAAAACATGAATAATTAATAGGAAAACAAACGCATCTAATATTTTCACTAATCCGAATGTTCGCCTTTAGACATTACACTTAACCAGTATAATTTAATCCAAGAAACATTACATTCGTATCGTAGACAATGCAAAAAAGCGGGAAAGTACAATGTATTTAGAACTTTTCGAAATTCTGACTGAATAAAAACCCAAAATTAAGAGATATGGGGGAATTTGGGCGGGAATTTAATGATAATATTCAATACAAAATTGAAAGAAAAGTGAAGGTGAAATAAAGAACTTAAGAAGTTAAATCAAATATAAGAGAGAAAAGAAAACGTTGCATTGAATAAACTGTAGGAATGCAGAAAGCGATTGTCTCCCCTTGATGTTAATACATCACATTGGACATTTGGCAGCCGTTTATTGACATCAAGTCATACAGTGGCGACAGTGACGAGACACACAATTATTGCTTTTTTATCATGTGCCAAACAAGTACATCTACCTGCCCTAGCACCTTACAAGCACATGGTGCCGTTTCTGTTCAGCTAGCAATTAACTATTTGGGAAACCAAAGACTACATATGTCCCCTTCGTTGAATATGTACACGCTTGTGTCAACGTAGATGAATCTGGTCCGTTTGAATCTGGTGTCATAAACACGGCTTCTCAAGAATAAAGAATTTGACTATTATCTGTAAGACCCTTCCTTTTTGTTTCTCCTTAGACTCTACTTTGCCGTATGGATATATGTGATATATATTTCTATGCGTCGGACAAGGGTGCATATGTATATATATATAGATTTGTCTATGCCTTCGTGGTATAAAACTCCCTGAGAACAAATCATGAGTGCCATTTCTTTTCTTTTCACTTATTCCTTGAAATACGGGATTATTATATCATTTATATAATAATGCCAGTAACTGGGGAAACGTACATGGGAGAATAAATCGTTCTACTATAGTTCTCTAATTATAACATTGAAAAAAAATGGAACAAAACTCTAAAAAAAGAAAACACATTACGCTGATTTCTCTGAAGTAAAAGCTAATTTCACTAGATATATTGAAATACAATAAGTCTTACGGCCATATCACGTTGAAACACCAGTTCACGTGCGTTCCCGAAACAACAAGCAATGTCGAGCCTAGTTAGTCATTAGATGTGTTACCGCTTGGGAAATATGCGTGTTGTGTAATGGGTAATGACTCAGAATTGATAATCGGATAGACAAGTTTCAGTTGCCTTGGTTTGGTTGTATTCATATACGCAAATGCCTTTCGAAAATGTATGAATCTATGTGTTCACCAGCTATGGATTAATTAGTAAATCTCTTTTCACTAAACCATTATTATTATTATTATTATTATTATTATTATTATTATTTTCTAAAAAAGATTCGCATATTTGCTGGCTTTACATAAACTGTAAAGGGTTAATAAGCAGTAGGAAACAAACCAATCAATCAATGACGAAATACAATGAAGAAAAAGGAAGTTATTTGAAGCAAATTTTGACTCATTCAATAATATATGCACAATAAAAGATGGAAAATGTATTGGTAATAAAATGTGAATCAAGAACACAAGTTAAAATGGAAAACTCCTAAAACACAGAATGCAGCATAGAATTAAACATATCATGAAACATGAAACATAGCTTGAAACATATTATAAAATATAGCATGACACAAAGAATGAAACATAGCAAGAACCATAGAATGAATCATAGCAAGAAGCATAGAATAAAACATAGCTTGAAACATAGCATGAAGCATAGAATGGAAAATAGAACGGAACACATCATGAAACATAGAATGAAACATAGCATGAAGCATAGAATGAAGCATAGCAAGAAGCACAGAATAAAATATAGCTTGAAACATAGCATGAAAAGTAGCATGAAGCATAGAATGGAAAATAGAATGAAACATAGCATGAAGCATAGAATTAAAAACAGAACAAAACATAGTATTGAACAGATTGAAACGTAACATGAAGCACAGAATGAAGAATAGAACGAAACATTGCATGAAACAGAATGAAACATAGCATGAAACATAAAAAGCAATTACCTGATTACAATCAAATATACTAGAAGTATAAAAAAAAAACATAATGAGAGATTACCTCATTTCAGAATCCTCTATATGTACAATATAGTTATATTGTACATGTAAAGGATAATATATTTTTTATTATTATTTAGTCGTGTTAGCTCGAACACTCATGTGTCTATCCCCCCACCCCCAAATATCACGGTCATGCATCAAGGTAGACAGGTCATTATTAGGGGGCATTAAGTGTCATAACATACCTGGCTAATGTAGGTGGTTGTTGTGTGATCAACACGTCTTGGTATCCGGAACTGTTGATCACTCACTAGTTCTTGTTTGGCTCCGCGGCAGTTTCCCTGCAAAACACATTCTGCGTTTGCGTAAAATAGTTGAAATATCAGGGATTGATCCATAGAGTTGTAATTGTGTTAGATATTGTCTTCAGTAGTTGCTAACTATATCTCTCAACTGTAAGTGCGATCAAGCTTAGACTGTAGGGTTTTAGTTAATGTCTACTCACCAACAATGCCTCTACAGTTGCTCGAAAGAATCTCCGCTTGAGTTAGTCTGGTAGATAAGATTTCCAGATTATATCCATTCTAGTGAAAGCAGACCAGCCTATAGTTATGCTAATTTACGCATCCTTTTCAGTAGAATTTTTCTCGATTCGTAGGTATGTAAAGGAATTGACAATTTTTATTGATTCACATGGGACAGATTGTATTGAGCCCGGTTGGTCGAAATCTATGAATTTCAGTTTTAGAGGCAATGACATAGATTCCAACCCCACTGGAAGTATTTTCTAGATGATGTAGGAGAATTGTGGTATTGGTAAATGATGTCTAAAGTGATAGATAGGTCATCTGCATGGACAATATCTGGCAACTCATTTTGCAGATTATCGACTTGAGAGTATTAGTGATAAAGTAAAACCTCGATGTTTATCTAGGGAAGTTCTCGATACGAAATCAAGTGAGACGACAAATAGCAATGGCAAGATTGATACCCTTGTAGCATGTAATAAAAAAAAGATAATTTAGAAGAAAAAATAAAGTGAGAAAGAATAAACGAAAATAGTATATTAAGAATGGAGAATTAATATATATGAATAATAATTAGAGAAAACAAGAGAAAAATGTATTAGAATAAATTAAGTAGTATGTGAAGAAATAAATTTATTTTAAAACGTAAAACAATGAAAATGTAGAAATATATTCATATAACGTAAAAAGGATATAAAAAAAAGAATAAGTGACCGTTTCTGAAGAATTCAGCCAGGAAGAGAAAAATCTGAGAGAGAAGAATAGAAAACTTAACAACAATAAAAGAGAAAAACCGACTTTATAACATTTCTTAGAAAAATCAATCGTGACTGTCTTAACATTGTTAAAATAGAAACAAAATTGGGTGAAAACCAAATGTAAGCCATACTGACGCCACCATCTTAACAGACATGTTAATATATTCCAGTGGCAAAGGGAATATGCAAACAAGCGTGCATATTACCATATTCAAAGAAGTCTGCAAATATAACATCTCATTAGAAATCGTCCAAAACTATTCAGTTATCAGGTATCGTCTTCATACAAAGAGTGTAAACTGATGTCTTGAATGTACAAAAAGAATTTATCAGCAGAGCAGACGAAAGATCATCTGAAAATAGAACAACGTTTTAGACAAAGAGAAAATATTTTAAAATCGACGCTCCAGCAAAAAATAAAAAAAATAAAAAAAAACATCTTGCACATCTATTATACTTATTCATATTGAAATTGTTTCACTTAATCCCATGCGCTGCAAAAACACCAATGAAGACCAAGTTCATCTCCCTCCCCTCTCATTATATATATATATATATATATATATATATATATATATATATAAGTATATATATATATATATGAATATATATATATATATATATATATATATATATATATATATATATATATGAAAATATATATATATATATATATATATATATATATATATATATATATATATATATATATATATATATATATATATATATATATATATATATATATATATATATATATATATATATATATATATATATATATATATATATATATATATATATATATATATATATATATATATGTATGGAAATATAAAATTGCAAATGGAGATTATCACCAAGCGGCGACTGATTGTTTCCTGCCAAGTATATTTATATACGCGCTATCTTCTATATTCAACAATTTTAACCTAAATAGAGTATACTATAAAACTATAGTATTATCATATACACGTATATATTCATTTGTGCTTGGTGTGTGTGTTAATAGCGATTATTTCGCCACAAAATCATACATGTTATTAGTTGTATATGACGTATTTAAACCAAGCAATGCCTATAATGATATTTCTTCATACCAAAGAATAGAAAATTCATAATGAGCAATATTATTAAATCTTCAACTTAACTCTCCCTAGTCGAATTTCAAAATCAACGCATTTAATGTATGTCAGTGTATCCGTCGGGGCGTATCAGCCCAACAATTCATTTGAAGAAGAGAATAATTCATAAGGAACAAACATGATATCTTTCATTAATCTCACAATTCCAAATTAATACGGACGATTTTATCGTCAACCATAGAATTTAAACCAATATTAATAATGTATATCTAACCAACAGTCCAAACATGTACCGACAGCATTTATTCACGCAATACGAACTAGAAATTCGTTAAGAATATTTGTAGGCACACTCGTTGCATTTTACGCCCTGTACAATCTTCAGAAATTAAGTCCATTCTCAATTGATATCTATTATAAATATCCTTATAATCTGCATTTCTTAATGTCTACTCCGCCATCCCACATGACAACCTCGCTCAGTAAAATACCTCACAGTTACTTTTGTTTGTTTTTTTTATGAAAATAAATCGTATGAATGTCAGCTATAATATCAGTTTTAACAGAAATAATTTATTTAGTGATGTGTTTGGTAAAAGAGAATCGAAATAATGGATTCAAAAGGCTAAACAAAGCGAAAAGAATCACAGATTATTTTCATTAGAAACAAAGAAATGAGTGTTAGATTGTTATGGATTATCAATCAGCTTGTATGGAAGTATTCTTCTTTTGTTTGTAGATGGAGGGAAAAAGAACCCAAAAAATGCTTCTACAGAATTATGATGCAAATAGAATGAACAGAACGACGCAAGCAACGAAGAAGCCTTAAGGCAAATAGAAATAAAAAGGACACTTATAGTAAGAATCAGAAATAGCTTTTTTTTTTTTGGAAATATGATGAGAAATGAGGGCTTGGAGAATTTTCCACTTACATGCAATATTGGTCCACCTATATGACGAGATTTGATAAATAGTTAGTTAAATTCACGAACGCTGTTAAGAGTTACAAAAGAACATAGATTATGAGAAACCAGGATCGCCCCAATCATCAAAAGACAGCGTACATTGAAGAAGAAGAAGAAGAAGAAGAAGAAGAAGACGACGAAGAAAAAGAAGAAGAAGAAGAAGAAGAAGAAAATAATCGCGCTATGATTTGAGGAATAAAATGCGTCGTAAAAAAGGATTTGATAAATAAAGAGAAATGTTTAATAAAAAAATGGTAAACTGCGCTTGAAATGGAAAAGAAATGATGCGCATATACTAATCACATTTGCAGAATTTCTTCAAAGATCGTCGACGAATCTGCTACACAACTCATATACGCATTTTGAATAATTTATCGTGACAATCTGTTTTTGCATCAAGAGAATAGTTATACAAAATCCGTAGCTTTCAATCAATGAAATATGTAAGTACGCTGTCAATTAGGATGTCTAAAAAAGAATAAGATGCCATATCCTACATCAAGTGTCAATTCAGTGCAATATGGAATCATGTACTCGATATATATATATATATATATATATATATATATATATATATATATATATATATATATATATATATAATAATACAGAAAGCCTCGAGTAAATGCCATCGGCGTTTTGTAAAATGAGAATTTAAATTAGTGTTGCATTATCAAAAAATACATTTAACGTTTTATTCTGGTAACGTTTACTATTGCCAGATGAAAAGTTTTCTATTAGAAGATGAAAAATTTTTTTTTTTATTACAAGATGAAACGTTTTCTATTTCCAAGTGAAATGTTTTCTATTACCAGATTAAATGTTTTCTGTTACCAGATGAAATGTTTTTCCATTGAAAACCGTGTAGAGATCATTGTTGTTTGAGTAAATCGAAAAAGGATAATAATTTTACGCGTGAAATATCGTTCCGGTGCGATGGCGTTCATTCTTAAACTGATTTCTTAAGGAACACGTGTACTACATTGACCAAAATTTGATAGTAAATGAAGATATCTCAATGAGACCAAAAACAAATCTTATATGAATGGAGGAAATAATTGACCAATCAAATTAGAAATTATTTAAATTTTATAACCATAGCATGTAGATAATGTCAAGCTTTCTCTACATGAAAGAAACAAACAAAATACAATGTGTTTCCAAAAGTAAATTCTTAGCATGTGACTGGAAGCTGTTTAATTACTAAGACTGGCGTCAAACTGAATATATCCTAAACACCAAACTTTCTAAGAGAATTTGAAATTAAATGCAAAATAGTCAAAATACAAAAGAAAGAGTAAAAGACTAAGAGAGTATTCGATTATATAGAAATATGTGTAAGCATGTTATACAAGGAATAGGAAATTTCGAATATATATCAACGTATAATCGATCAAATAATATACCAATTATATAGTTATCAAAGGATAGTGCGAGATATAGGCCATAAATTCTGAAAACATTGTACAATTACAAAATGGACTCAGCTTTTATCCTGATTTGTTTTATACAAAATTTTTGAAACGAGATAGAACAATATCTCCTGATCAGCAATTTAAGATCACGAAGATTTTGTGGGCATATATTGATCATTCTTTACTTCAATGTTTATAATCCTTACCACCGAAAGATATTTTATCTGTTTTAATTAAAAAAGACGAATTACTCATAGAAAAAGATCATAATTAGGAAGTATATCATTATTTTGAAAACAGTTTTAATTAGATACTTCAGATATTATTATTATAATCTGTCGAAAAAATTGCAAATTGTTAAAATCACCATTCTCTACAAATGTGTATGTAAGAATGTAGAAGCTTATTTAACTGAATAAATACAGATAAAGTAGGTATAGATTCGGAGGCTTTATAGATATTGAGATGATTTCATACATCATCATCAGATATGTGGATAGATAAATATCTTAGGGAATAAATTGTGAACAAATATTTTGGTAGATAGATATAAAAACATTATAATAGACATGTGTAAATACATTAGCATATGCAAGCACACATACATATATATGTATATATATATAAAAGGAAAGAACAGTAAGATATATAATCCGGTGTTCTTATAGATATTTTTATTTTTACAAAATAATGCTCAATGTAAATTTACAGAGCATTAATTCTGAGATTTTAGCTTCCATTTTTGAAACATGGTTAGAACTGTGTAGCAGAAAAAACATATTTTAAATCAAGTAATTTATAATACATACACACACACACACACACACATATATATATATATATATATATATATATATATATATATATATATTTTATATGTATATGTATATATAAATGTATTGTTCATTTATAAATCCTGCATGTATTTATTTTATTGCTTAAATGTTAGTTTTAGGGGATACACATATTTGAATAGATGGTCTGTTTATTTATTGAACAGTATATCTATTTATTTCCATCTCCTGTTCTGAATATACGAGAAATCTTTGAGAACGCATAATCTTAAAAACGATTTATCGAATACTCAGGGCGGGAGATGTAAATAGATAAATATACTTTATGATAAATAAACTGAACATCTGCGTAAATAATTGTATCCATTAAAAATAACATTTAAACAATAATATATATATATATATATATATATATATATATATATATATATATATATATATATATATATATATATATATATCATCATTTCAGTAAGAGTGGTTGGATACAATGTGCGTGACATACACTTGGAAATTATGTAACTAAGGAATGTAGCTCGTTCTATAGATTAGCAAGAGGCTTCTAGTAATAATTGCATATACAACTGATATATTTTTGTTAAGACGTACACAATAACACATTTACGTAATTATCTCTAATCTTCCCGCCTAAATTATATTCATTTATTTATTAATATATATGTTTGTGTGTGTGTGTCTGTCTATCTGTCTCTGTGTCTGTGTGTGAATATTGTTATCATAGGGAAGATCAGTTATATTAATGATCAAATGTTCTTTAGTAATAAATGTTTTATCTTTAAAAAAGTGCTCGAGAATTTGAGCCTAAATTTTAATTATTTTCTTAATACAATTCATGATATTTAAAAATAATATATATATATATATATATATATATATATATATATATATATATATATATATATATATATATATATATATATTCAATGAAGAAATTATTCTAAACGCATTAGTTTTGGAATATTTTATCCATTTCTCCAGAGTCTGATGCACGTAAGATACTAGGTTTATTTTTTTAAATTTAATAAGCAAACAAGCAAAAAAAAAAAAAGAATGGAATATAAAACTTACTATTCAGAACAATAGGTTAAATGCAACAAACTTGACAGGAGAATTATGGAAAAATACGAAAAGACATGAATTATTCGTACAGAAAGGAAATAGAAACAATTGAAAATTTTTCACATCATTAATAGTCGATATCATGGCCTCTCATATTTATAATATGCAGTAAATTTTTTCTAGAGTTTTTTTTCTGTTATTTTGGTCCATTCTAGGGTTTTGGTTGGTGACCGACGATTTATTCGAACTTTCAATTCTTGACATAGATATTGAATAGGATCCAAGTCAGGAGTCATTAAAGGCTATGACAGAATTGTAATCTTCGTTTTTGAAGCCACGCAGTCACTGTTTTAGACGTATATTTGGGATCATTATATTGCTGGAAAGTAAATCGCAGACCTAGATGAAGATTTTACGCTGATATTGGATGATTTTTTATCCAGAATATTGATATAGTTGGCGTATTTTATGATTCACTTATTGCAATTAATTGATTAGCCCCATGTGAGTTAAAAGAACCCTAAAATATCATCGAGTCCCCTGCATTTAGTAATGTTCTACTGTGTTCTTGCGCCAAATTTTCTGCATATCATTATGTCCAAAAACCTCGGTTTTTGATTAATCACTACATATTACTCGTTCCCAAAAGCAATTTTTTGTCCAAGAACATTTTAGGAAAATCAATCCGAGCATCGTTTGTGAAGTGAGATTCGTGGTGGTCGGTTTACATGCAACTCATTTCAATTTAAACAACGTTGCAGTGTGCCAGTACTTACACTGATACCCATCGTATCCATACTTTTGGCGTCATCTTTCAAAACAAACCTTGGTTTTATATTAATCTAGATGCTGTCTTCCTGCAGATCTCGATGTCATTTTGGTTTTCTTCCATGCTCAAGCAAAGTCTCTGTCGTGACAAACAGCTTAAACTTCTTTATAATGGAAGCTACCATAGATCTAGGGATAGCTCACCGGTTTGAAATAGCGCTGTAACTATTTCCCAATTGTGGAAATTAATAATTCTCACAGCAACACTAAGCTCCTTTGTCGTCCCCATCATGTTATTTACTTGAGAATAACAAGGTGACATTCTTTGCAACACGTAATGTTCTTGGCTGGATTTATCACAAATATTCCATGGAAAAAATTGTCTACACATCTTCAGCGATAACATAATTACGTAAATTACACATAGTTACAAGAGTCAATAAATTTAAACGATATTTTCTACGGTACGAATAATTTTGCATAATTCGGCTTTCAAGTGTGTTGTATTTAACATATTGTTCATAAAACTGGAGTTTATATTCTTTGTTTGTGCTTATTAACATATAAAATAATCCTTTGAATAATATGAAATGAATAAAATTATTCAAAATTGATGGGTGTACGAATAATTTCGTTGTTGACTGTATATAATCAAAAAGAATACAATTCTTGCTCAAATACCGCAAAACGTATGAACTATATCATAATCAAATTCATTCTAATTACAAACAAGATGAAGAAAGCCTAAAAAAATCTCCGAAGTACTAAAAAAATAAAACAAATTTTATACTATAATAAATTTAATACAATCATCTTAATTTTACGCAATAACTCTTTTCTCTCAACTAGTATTTCGGATAAAACCGGCATTGTATATAAGTTTAAATTTCTTTCGTGCGATTATATCTCTAACAAAAAGTAAATACATATGTCGGCCTCAGGACAACATTATCAAGACATCTTACAATGGATATATCGGTTACGATTTCTAATGCACATCATTTAAAGACAAATTACTGTCCACTTACACTAAACAGGAAAATACATTTTAACAACACGATTATATAATAATGTAAATAATAAACAAAATCTTGAAATTATCCAGGAACTCTATATCAAAAGGAACAATCTACCACTGAAAAAAAAATTATTACGAGTATTTAAAAATGTTTCAAATTGCATTTGAGTTGACTAAAATTTTCATTAACCTTCGCACTCACACAGGGAAAACTTGTTTACAAAACAATCGTAATCACAACGGTTAATTTTCATATATATATATATATATATATATATATATATATATATATATATATATATAAAAAGGACAGAAGGTGTATTTATCCACAGTTCATAGATATACATTTTTAAGAGTGGTCAATACAAAGTAGAAAATTACTATTATTATATTCTTTATTATAATAGGTTATAATAAAAACATTTTACATCGCTACACAAAATCTTATATATATATATATATACATTTTCACACACACATAATATATATATATATATATATATATATATATATATATATATATATATATATATATATAGTAGTGCACAATAAATTCTCAAATGATTGGTCTCGTTCGTTAACATTGTTGTTTTAAAATAATGAAAATACATTAGTCCAGGGATACCTAAATGTATTATAGATCTCGAAAACTATCAATCATAGCGGAACCCATTGCCCTTTGTTGGATCCTGAATTCCCTTACTCATCTGTGCTCCACCAATCTTCGATTATTTCCACTGATGAATAAATAAGGGAAAATTGTTCAAAGTTATGTTACGCTAGGTTTCCCCCGACAAACCAGGAAATACCAAAGCATTGAAACTTCGGATTTTTTATATTCTTTCTAAAACAGTATCCCACGCCATTAGGTAAAATGTAACTCTTTCATCTAAAATCCTCGCTATTGATTGTTACTTGAGCTCTGTTGCATGTGCGTTCCGACCGATATCATACCAAAATATCTTCGACAACATAAAAGCTGACTTCATGGATAGATAGGTAAATGTCATTGTAAGCCTTATTGGTCTTTAGAAAGATCGTCAATTTGATAATTTACGAATCAATGAATTATATTTCCTTGACTAAAATAAACTGTCCCACGTGAGATCAAAATACAAAGATGTTATTAACAATTTCGAAAGGGGAAATTTCTTTTTATCGAAGGCATCAAAGAAAATCACGTTGATGTGCAAACATCATTAAGTCATAAACATTAAATTGATGGAAATTTTGGATAATATTTGCGGATATCAATTAAGAATAAAATTAAACGATGGTGAGCAAGAGATTAACTTCCTCTTGTTGGCACATAGATATGGAAACGATATTTGTTCATCCATTTTCTTTTAATCGTTTAGCAACAAGCAAGGCGATAATGCCACTAAGACACAAGAAATAACTGAACATGAATGATAATGAGAATACTTTAGTAAGGAGTAAGGTCAAAAAAAGATCAGGATTCGGAAAGACAGATATTGCTGTTAAATATTTGAATATCTTAAATGGCAGTAAGGCAAGACTCAGGGAGAGAGTTCAACAGGCGAGTTTTGCGTGAAAAGAAGCTGTCAAAATAAAACTTACGGTTACATGTAGCTATTTCAATAGTAAACAAATCAGAAATATTCGCTAAATTCAGTCAAGGTAAGAATAAGGAGCATACCTTAGAGCATTTGTTATGTAAATGATATGTTTTGGAGAGGATGCAAACAAGGAAATTTATACTTAACATCGGGAAGATGTAGCTGATGTTTCTGGGTCATGTATTTAGAAAGGGGGCCTGAAGAATCTGATTCACGTGACGAATAAAGGGAAGGAGTGACAAGGGAAAGCAATGCGTGACATAAGTGGCGAGCTTCAAGTGGATGACAGAGCATGATCTGAGGGAGGTGGCAGAGGAGCGAAACTTATTGAGAGTTACACGGGATAATGAGAAATGGAGAGCCATGTTCCCTTCTACCTTGAATAGACTCGACACATATAAAGAAAATAAAAAGCCTAATGTCATCAGACTAACGAATACTGTTCCACTGCAGACAGTCACGTTCGTCGTAATGTTCTTGTTTTACAAACCTGAACACTTGGAATATGCTGTTAATGAAATGAGCACATTTTTATTAGTACTTGATGAAATAAATATTTCCTGAAATTGCTGCGTCTCGTGTAATTTTGTTTGTTCTGTATCGTTTTGTTGAGAAAATATTGGATAATGAAGATATCACAGAAGTAAATATATATATATATCACTTTTGTTGACCATGTTCGCCAAGTCTATGAATATAGAATACAGCGCAGTACTTAATCTGTTCAATAAAACAACGTTAAATGTTAATACTCATGAGTCAGACACTCTACTGAATCCGCCTATATCGCCAATACCACCAGCGGCTCCTCTAATTCTTCAGTCTTCGATGTCAAAGGCTGCCAGTGAATATTCGGAAAAAACATGGCCGCCGTTATACACATCGCATTGAATATTTTGAGCCTTCTGATTGGTTAACCCTTCTTTTGGTGAACTATAAAATTCTATCAACTTTAATCTTACAATTCAATTAATGAGAAGTGATGATGTTATTTGACAAAGAATTTTAATAAGCAATATAAAATAACTCCACATCTTTCGGGATATCCTGACATTTTAACAATATATATATATATATATATATATATATATATATATATATATTCGACTCTCTCGTCGAATTCTACGGAGGAGGGTCAAGCAGATCAGTTCCTAGGAAACCGACAGTCCGACAACAGCACAAGAGATTTGATTATAGTGGTGAAAGTTTCGTGCTGAACAATCCGCACTTTTTGAAGGGCCAAATACAGAGACCCGGTGCAAACGACCCTCCGCAGGTTTTGCATTCAGAGTTTTCCTTCTACTAGACCAGTTGCCATCCAAGGCTATAGAACCCTTTCCTGCTATTTACCCATAGCTGGAGGGAGAAGAGGTGGATTCACATATATAATGAAGAAATATAGTGTTAAGGTCTGCTATATTTATGGAACAAAGTGCTCAATATAAGAGATAGAGCGTATGTAAATATAAATATAAAAGTGAACATTGAAGTCAACACTCAGATACAAAAGGCATGCACAATCGTTATGCCACGAGTGTTGGATTTTTTCTCGGCTATTTATATATATATGGTAAAAATGAAAATTAAAAATAAATTAACCGAAGAAAATAAAAAAGCTACTCCTGCCAAAATAACCGACAGAATAGATTACCAACAATGCACCACTGACCCATATATATAAATAGTCGAGAAAAATTACAACTGCTTCGAGCATGAAACAGCCTGACTCCTCTGAGTTTTGACTTAAATTTTCTTTCATATATATATATATATATATATATATATATATAATTTAAAAGAAAAGACCACTATGGCTCCATTACAATAATTTATTTCACCAGAAATTTTATCCTTTTCTGGATCCTCAGACTTCACTTTCAAAATGTGAAACGAAAAATGAAATTAAAATTGACACTTTTGACGGGCAGTATTAAGCTTATCTAAGTTGCCATAGAGGGTGGTAACGAATGGTATGAGAGACATGGTCGAGTTTAGAGATGAAAAGGAGAGTTTTAAAATTTATTTTTATATTTTTTTTCATAATAATATTGAGGAAGGTGGGGGTAAGGATCAGACATTGACCTATTTAATCGGTCAACTCAACGAAAATGATATGGGGGAAAGGAAAAAGAGAACGAAAATGGAAGAAGAAAAAGGCGGAAGTAAAGAGATAAGATATGTTCGTAGGATTTTTTGAAGGAATAAGTGGGGGGGTATAGCATTAGCAGTTTAGATAAAAACAGATTTTAACGTTTAATAGTAATGTAACTGTTTAAAAAATCGACAAAGAAAATAAATTTGATGCTTGATAGCAATTTAAATATTCAAATTCTCCACAATTAAATTGGGGTTTTAATATAAGTTGAATACTATATTAATAAACAAGCATAATAAAAAATAAAACTTTACTAATAGTCATATTTTAATATTGTGAATGAATGTTAATGTAAAATCTTTATCAGTTAGTGTCTAATTCATTAATTTAATTTGTAGCTATTTTTAGATTGGTAATATTTCGTAATTAAAATTTACGAATTAAATCAAGATGGAGTAAGATTTGAAGGTAATATTAAAAAAAAAATTACTGTTTTTCATACATACACCATATATATTTACGTAAAACACACACACACACACACACACACACACACACACATATATATATATATATATATATATATATATATTCATATATATATATATAATATATATACATCATATAAAATTACAAAATGTATCCACACACAAATGTATCGATTTACATTTTATACATTTACATTTTTTTTTTACTTATATACATTTACATAGCTTCACACATCCATATTTATACATATTTAAATTTTTTAATTTTACAGTTAACGTTATGTGGTGAATTAAGTTTTTAAATTTCAAAAAATATTTTTAATTCTAATATTCTAAACATGATGACTAATGGTTAAGGGGTAAGATATTTTAATTTAAACCTAAGTAATCAATTTAAATTGAGATTATCTCCAGATGAGTAAAATTTCAAATCTAACAAGCCCAAGTAGAAAATTTTTAAAGACAAATTAAGATTAAAATATAATAAAAAATATTTTCTGTCCTTCAGAACTCTATATAAAAAACAAATAATTGAATTGTTTCCATTGTAACTAATTTTAATTTGATGCATGATAAATTTTCATAAAACGCCATTATACAAAGTAAAAAAAAACGAATAACCTAAATTTCAAAAGTTCAAATGTACATAACCCCTCTGTTATGCCTTTCCATTCAAACAACTATACATATATTGGTTGATTTACTCACAGCATTTCGGAATTAGGACAATTTATCTACATGTATGAAATAAAAGTTGTTGTTCAAAATAGCGAAATGTTACAAAAACTTTGTAAGCCTATCAAGGGACACAGATCGAAAAATCTAGCCCAAATAAAAAAGCACATAATCATGATAAATGATCATCTAAACATTCGGCAAAATGCTTAATTTAATACAATCTCAGATAATCTCCTAATATATTATTGGGCTCTATCAAGTTTAAGTGAAAAAGAAAAAACTACTTTAAATGCCCAGTTCTATTTCCCGCTTCCAGTTTTTATAAGTCTCTTATCATGGCATGCCAATAACGTGATAATTCACCAAAGGGATTATCGGCGAGAGAAAGCACGATCTATAGTAAACATGTGTTTTGTCTTGATTGAAAAGAAGAAACCACCTTCAAATAGAAACTCTTTCCCTCAATTTTGTTTCTCATGCAGACAATCATTGCACAATGCCTAACTGCTTATTTCACATCTTGTTGATTACTTAGTACTATGGCTTCAGGCAAAGAAAAAAGGAACAAAATCACTAATGAACAGAATTGATATCTTGCTTGTCTGCTACGGATGATTTAGTAATGTAAGAATTGTAATTATTATTAGATACTTTCGTGGTTTGGTAAAAGACTTTAATACTTATCCGATGCGTTCTGAATTTGCACCATTTCAGTTAACGGATATTGAACAGATGAAAAAGAATAATGTGGAAATATCGAAAGAAAATTGAATGTTTTCTCGAAAATTAAAATAATGACCATTATACACTAAAAGGTATAAAATATAAATTCCATAGTGATACTTTCCTTATCTTCTGTCACGCTAAAACTATATAAGGGATGAGTGGGTAGTATAATGGAAAGCGACTCGGATTTGAGTAAACGGCTTTCTTCCCAGTGGTTTAAATAGTAGGTCTTGATTCTTTAGCCGTGGATGGTGTCCAGTCTGTGAGAAGCAAAACCTGTTATGGAAATTAAAGAGCAATGCTTAGCGTTCTATGAGGCCTACCAACAGGAAAGATGCATCAAATTTAATAGTAGATCTTGTCGAAATTCGAAAATATGTCCTGGTCGTAAGCAGACAACTGATATATCCATGACGCCAGAGTTCTGCTTCTGAAACTGCATTCCAAAATAAATTTGCAAATACAAGTTAAGCAAACTGAATAGATACGATATATATCTTAACGAGAAGGTTAAATGGCAACATTTGATTGACGTAAGGGCGAGTAAAATATTTGATCAATGGAAGGAATTTCGATGCATATGTAAAGTAATTCCCTCATTTTTACTATGATAGTTTATTAAAAATATCATTAGTGTTCATTAGTGTTATTGTTATGAAAAAAAAACATCGTAGTATCCATGCCAGAGTTTAGGATTGAGAAAGCGGCAACACATTTTTATCAATACATTTTTAAGGTACTGTGTAGGTACATCAAAATAATTCATAGATGTTATTTTGTTTTGCTTTTCCTTCATTTTGCCATAATGTTCACCTTCTTCGCTTACCTCCCACATATCTCTATGTTCCTGTTTCCTATTCTTCAATCAGATTCTTATTTCTGAATTATAAACCTCCAAGAGTCAGATTTTCTCTAAGCGGAAACGTATCTCAACCATAATCCTTCATCAGGAGACTCTATAAATAAAGATACACAGAACCTTCTTCACTCAGCTTCCACTTTGTCAAACAAAAACCCGGAGTCCACATTGTCTCGACGCAAAAATGTATTTGCATTTCACGTTTGACCCGACAGTTTAATCCGATGCAATAGTAGATCGGGTGGCAGTCTAGAGATTTTCTGTCTACGGCGATTCGGGGGAGATAATTCATTCTAACAATATCGAAGATGGGCAGGTTGGTATCGAATGTCAGATTTGGGGTTTGCAGAGGAAAAATGCTCTAAATAAATTGTCTGTGGAGACCGGATTTTGGACAAGTTGTCTGACACAGGGAAATATATAAAATCCAAGTCTAAATTTAGACATTATTCTGAGCAAAAAAAATGTATCATTGATTTATATTAGTAAAATAAGCATAGTTTGCTGAATGTTGTAAAAGAGAAAAAAGTGTTTTCTAAAACAAAATTAATTTCAAGTGTTTACAAAATGACAGACGTCTTTACTGAATAAGACCAAATGATATTTAAATATGAAGGAATTATTAATATAAGATATTCATCCAGTAAAAATGAATGCGTGTCTGAAGACTAAACCAGCCGTTCTAAATACCTTCCGCGCTTTTAGATGAGAATAGAATTTTTAAAATTCGTCCGAATTTCGAAGCATTGTTATTTGAACAAAAATATTTTTATTTGCTTTTCCTTATTGATTAGTCTGAAACTCTCGCTATATTGCATTCAAACGCTAAGGGCAGCAACTTGTGAGAACAAAAGTATTTTCCGACATGATATAAATTCGCATTCCCTATTCGTCACACATGTTACATAAAACACAATAATTTATCAACAAAACAATAATATATCCAACAAATTCAAAAAATATCAACTTTATGACATTTTGTATCAAGGAGTAATTAAAAATAATACATGAAATAAATTGTATAAATCAATGTGAATATGTATTAAAGGTTTTGTATTAAGTTTGATTTTTTTGGCTCTCATTTGTAAATCAGTGGCATATAATTTCTGCCAGAGATATTTTTTTAGCTAAAGGGAAGTAAGTCTTATTGTAAAGTAAGTCAAATCGAATACATCTTTCTTGCTTAATGCAAGATGTGGCGATTTTAAAAAATAATCAATGTCACTGATAAATTATCGTTCAGATAATGAAGATATTTAATCTAATAATTTAACAATTTCACATTTTAGGATCCGATTAAAAATCAGTCTAGGTTATTTACATTATTCGGAAGATTGTCCTCATTATTGTCGCCATATTTATTACAAGGACACATGGCACAGTGGATAAAAGAGTTAGTTAGTTCAAGTGACAAGAGCCAAAGAGTGTGAGTTCAATACCCGGCTAATGCAGTGAAGGAAATTAACAGGAGACAACTGATAACAGACATTCATTAAACATGGCACGTGGAAATAGAACAGTCTACCAAAGTGAGCGAAATAAAGGGTTCAGTTCGACATTCCAACCACCTGAATAAGTCCGGAGCGTCCAACGGCCGAAACGTTGTAATAAATATGGCGACAAAATGAGGACAATAGTCCGAATAATGTAAGTAATGTACATAATACCTCATTTCAGAAATATAGACAAATCGATCTATATATAAAAGAAATTAGTCCGTGCATCCGTCCGTCCGTCACACCTTATAAAATAGCCATACATTGACTTATCGAAACAACATATTTGCAAACAGGTAAGAGGGTGCAAAGTACACTTGGTTTTAGGTATTTCTTTCTTTTTTGATGTGCCATGTCCTTTCAGGACGTAGGCGATTATGCCTTTCCTCCTCCTTCTAACTCTTTAGCTCTCAACAATTTCCTTCCCTCTGCTCCCTCAGCCAGACCACGTTGTATCATCCACTTGCTTAAGCCGGCTAGGTATGTCGTGCGTTGTTTTCCTTTGTCTCACTTTCCCTCTATTCGACCCGTGAGTATCTCCAGACTCTCCTTCCTCAATATGAGTCCTAGACACTTCATCAGCCTCTTCCTGATGTTAAGTATAAGCCAGCTCCTTGCTTACATCCTCTCTAATACCTCATCGTTGCTCAAACGCTCGGTTCATGATATCCCTAGCATTGTTCTGTAGAACCACATCTCCATCGCCTCGAGTCGCTTCTTCATCTTCGATTGTGCATAAAACCGCAAAGTAGGTTTTATAAAGTATCGTTCCAAAGAAATCAGCTTATTTAAATTTAATCGATTGATTTGCAAAATTGAACGAAACGTAAATCTCGACCTGAAATTTTTGCGATTACTTTAATAATAATAAATAATGTTGAGCATTTCATGTCGGTGCGTTGCAAAAACATTCTGGTAGGTAAAAATTAAAAAAAAAAAGATTAAATGACGTTTTATAATTTCTGTAATGTACCAATTAATTAAAGAATTTTTTATAATTTGCATCGATTTGAAATTTGTTATAAGAAATGTTATATATTTACACTGTGATTTAAGAATTACTTTAACCTAAGGTTGTAATAATTGAATACAAAATGTGTATATTTGTGTAGTTAACATTGTCAGAAAATAGATCACTAAGATTTGATGAATTTACTTTTTCAAGAATATATATTTTTAATAATTTTAATTTTGGTAAAATTTTTCATTATAAGTTATGTTAACCATTACTTAATAGGAACGATCATGATACTCTAATTTATCAATATATATATATTTATTAAAGACATTTTTTATGTTTAACGTTCTCTTTTTTATTATAGATACAAGTATTTAAGTAAATGCTCTGTTTATAATAAACAGTATTAAATAACATTTACCGGCCTGAATGTCCGAGAAATTTTCATAGAAAATATTCGCCCTTTGACAGGATTCGAACTTGCATCCTATACGGAACCGTCATTTACCCTGACGTGCCTTAACCGACTCGGCCACAAGGGAGCGTTCGGTAGACAAGGTCGAATGTACGATTAAAAGATGTCGGATTAAAAGAACATTCAGACGGTTTTTTTTTATATAATTTATCATCTGAAAAGAAAAAAAAACAATTAGATCGCTTGTGAAATTGTATAAAAAATAAATCAAAGAAACTTGTCTGCCGTATGCAATGAAATGTGCATGAAAGAAAGATTGCTGCCTAAATATATATATATATATATATATATATATATATATATATATATATATATATATATATGTATGTATTTTCACCTGCAGATAGATTGTTTCACTGTATTTGTGTTCTCATCAGTGTGGCTAGACATCCGGCTGCCTCAAGCCAGGATCGAATCCCAACTGATTTGGCAAGACAATGAAATCTGAAGGCGTTTTTTAACAGTGAACGGCGCGTTCTAAAAGCTAAGAAAATTATCAAGAAACAAGAAAAATTCGTCATGAATAAAGGAAAGAGTACTGAACTTTTAAGCAATATGCATCCTCTTATTCCTAAATAATATCATAAAAATTGTCAAAATCCCTTTAAGCAACAATAATGGGTTCCAGAGAAGGATTAAAAAATATCATGTGGTAAACATATGAGTAACGTGGAAGTTATAGGCAACAATGGAAGCAAGAAGTAGGGTTATAGTTGAATACGAATTAACTCGAATTTTCCATCAGACAATTGATGCGATCAGTATGTAGATTGCTTTACGCCAAACATAAAAGTCATATATGTGTATATATTTGTCATACGAGCAGACATAAGTCATTTTTGTCACTCGTTCGTGATATTTGTTTAGCTGAACCAGTTCTATTCTAAGGCCAGATCCGTAGAAAATAGGGGTACAAATTCAACTACAGTGGTAATGATAATTTTAGCACTTTCCCTACAAGAAAACATGCAAAAGTCATTGACCGAGCAGACAGTACTGCAGTCGATTGAAATTTATAAATATCTTTCTTAATAATATTTTTCAGGAAAAGAGATTTTTGAAGCCCAGTAGCATTTATTGCTCTTTCCAGCACTAATGGGGGTTTCATTCCTAACCTTTTGTTTGAAGTAATGTGGAACTTCAACCTTTTAATTATATTATTTTCTCTTCCTGTTATATGTGATATATATATTGTTTGTTGATGCTGTTGATAGTCTTCAAATGATTTAGTTTTGTTATCTGATACAGTTCTTTGGTATTCTGTAGCCCCAATTCACAATGTTTAACAAGATCCTCAGGCTTCAAAAGCTCAGCCATTTTTAAACATTTATCTTCGAAATCGGTTTTATTAAGTTGACTTTTTAGATGATTTAGAACAATTCTGGCGGTATGTATGACATCCATGGGAAAGTCTCAATCTGAGGAGGCCGTTCGCACTGTTATTCTTATTCAATGTTCAGTTACCTCAACTTCCGTACTAAATGGTTTGCTTTAATTAACTTTCAGTTTTTATTCTTTATTCCATTTGATATTATTATTTCCTTTGATTTCTGTGCAGGTACCTAATGTCAGATGTGAAACCATCATATTTTCCACTAAGCACTTTCTGAGGAAAAAACGAAAACAATAAAAGAAAACTAAAATCACACATATAGTACATATACAAATCCGTTCGTATGTTGTAGGCTGTACTTGTGAGTAATTTGTTTTGTGTTCGTTTAAGGCATGGTCTACCAGAAATGCCTTCAATAAGTCTATTGGAATATTTTCCAATCAATCCGAGGGTCCCAACTGAAATTGTTGATATTCACATATGCGACATTTTTGACATATTGAGGTCCTAGAATTTTGATAGTATTTTGAAATCTTCAAAGACATATTAGATTCTGTATGGACTTCCATGTCGAAAAGATGGGACATTTTATTTTTGCAGTCTCTGGTCACGATGGCTGTGCGATTAGCGTTGATTGTTCTGTCTGTGTTTAAGGTAAAATTCCATGAAATGGTTACATGTCCTATCTCCGTAACCGGGTCTGGTGGGTGTCCATACTAATTTCTTGCAGTTTCCTTTCCGGAAAAGTTGAAGATGTTCCAACGCAATTAATGACTCACTCTCTCATGTCTGGTTTTATATTCAGTGGGTGCCAATACCGTGCAACATGATACAAGATGGTCAATTGTTTCTGGATATTTATCATAGAATCTAATGGAATTTTTCAGTATGTGCTTGGTAATTTCTAGTTAGTAAGCATTGGTACAGTGTAGCAAGAATAAGACCTTGGGTTTAAGCATTTCACCATGCACAACGGAGCCAGGGTCGGGTACGTTGTTTGTCTAAATCACCCTTTTCGTTCGGGCAGGGCTGAACATGTTTATTTTACCATCGTTTCTGTAACTAGTTGATTGCATTTGTCTTTGCATTTTGTTAAGGTTTTTGCTGCTGCATTAGGTTTATTATGATTTACTTCTTTTCAGTTCTGTATTCAGTACCAGATATACATGTCTGTGGTATTCGCTTCTTAACTTCTCCTCTATTTGGATATCCTGTATTCAATCATCTTCAATATTTCCTAAATACCTATAGGCTTCTTCTTGTTACATTTTCCCTAATCTTGTGACAAATCTTTATTGAGTGTGTTTCTGTAATTCCCCTTTTTCTTCTTTTCATTATTATTATTATTATTATTATTATTATTATTATTAAATATTTTGTTTTATTCTGTAGCTTTGTTTACTAGTGAAGTTTGGTCATGGTGTAATCGATTTATTTGTTTTGCAGTGTTATTAACATGTGAGGAGGTTTGAGTGTGTAGATACTTTTTGTGCATATGCGGTATAGGTATTTTCTTGATACACTTTTTAATCCTTTACTTGATCAAATCGAGTACGTCTATCCGTTCCAATATTGTTTGGTCTCCATCCCCCTCCCATTCACGCTATTTCTTCTTCTTCTTCTTCTTCTTCTTCTTCTTCTTCTTCTTCTTCTTCTTCTTATTATTATTATTATTATTATTATTATTATTATTGCGGTATGTTCGCTATAAAAATGAATTTGCCACATGTGAAATTGCATATTATATTATATAAATATAATTAAATGCAAATATAAATCCATTTGCAGATTCTAAATATAGTTTGTGTTTGATTAATTCTTACCAGAATTAGCAATTGAAATCATTATTGATACTTTTATCCATTTGTATCCTGATATCATAACTTGTTTAAATATCAGATTAAGTTAATAAAAATATTCTTATCCTACATAACTTTGATAAATACGTTATATTGAGATTATCATAATTATTATAATACAATCTTCCATTTCGTTAATAATGTTAATGGTTCTGTCTGAGTGGAAATTACTCGTTACCAATGCCAATATGAATGAATTTGGACAAGTCGATTCAGTGTATGTGGCATGCCAGGTCCTAGCTATGGATGTGTGAACTTGTAGCATCTGAACATTTGCCATGAAAATAGCGTTAGAACTATGTGAGACTAGCAAAGATTCCACTATGGGAATGGTGCTGAAGAGAGGAAACCATTTCAAAACGCAGAAGCACATGGATAGCAATTCAGTGTGTTCGGTTATTTTTAGTCACTGTCACAAAGGAACATATTGATCCAAGCAGCAATTCCATATCTGTGATAGTTTTGAGTGTATTTTTTATGAGTACGGGCGATATTTTAAATCACGGAACTGGAGTAGATTGCTTGAGTCCAGTTTCTGACAGGAACAGGAAGTAAGGTTGTACCTCTTCAGCTTCCGGATAGTTCGACCATAGACCACTTTACACATGTATAATTTATTTTTAAACTTTCCCACTTCTCTTTGATTTGACATATGTGTATTTATTTGGGTAACCTACAAGGAATTCTGAAAGGAGGCTTTTATTTAATTATTATTAAGTCACTCACGGGACAGGGATCAAGTGGATCAAAATCTTGGTTAGTGAATTTGGTGTTTGTCAGTTCAATCTCCAAGCCGGGTAGAGTTTACTTGGACTCGGTGGAAACTTGTGAACAATAACTTAGCTATGCTATGAATACGAACTAAACGAGTTATCCCAAGACATGGACAATGAAACGAGAATAGTCTATCACCATAAACAATAAATAATCATAGGGTTCATTTGAGATTTCCCAGCAGGATACCCAGATCATTATACACGTATGGAAGGCTGGAGTACACAACTACCGAAAATTATTTATAAAGACAATAAGACGAGGAAAACAGTCCGAACATAAATAGACCAAACAACACTTTAAAAGTTGCAACATTATAAAATGTTATTGTAAACTTCTCTAGACCAAGAAGTTTTTAAATAACAGTATCTATGTAAGAATCAAAATGTTTTGCACAATTCTTAGTAAATCATCCCCTCTCAAGCAGTCACTACTTTTATTACGAACTGTGATATTTATCTTCTCTTGCTGATATCTAATTAAAGGTGACATTTACTATTGTACAGTGTCTGTTCTAAATTTGATTTAATATATTTTTAAATAAATTTCGTTCGATTTCTATTGATTTTTCATTTGTGTTTTCTTAACAATATTAATTCTATTCTAATTACTAATGCTATTTTCATGTTCAAAGTTAGTCTTCAGTATGACATCGAAAGTTTTGGTGCTGTAATCTGAAGTGATTTTAAAATATTTTCGTTTGGATTCACTCTGTTGATAGCCTCTACAAAGCAAGGTTAAAACACAACGGATGACTTAAAAATCAGCGATTTCAACCTTTAATCATTGTTTATTTCTTTCTAAATCTCAAATTATTTTCCGTCTCTAATTTCCGGCTGTTTATCAATTTAATTATCCTAATAATAATTATGTAGAGGAACTGTCTGTCATTATTGTAGTTTAATTATACGTGAAATATTGATCTTATGACTTTGAGATTATATTTTCAAGGGAATTTAGTTTGGGTTATTTTTGACATTTTATTTCCATATTTCTTTCTGAATTTCTTTCTTTGTTCTTTCCTTCATTCTTTATTTCTTTTTTCTTTGTCTCTTACTGACTTTCTATATTCTGCTTGATTTTACCATGTATGTACATATCTTTTCACTTTCCATTTTACATTAAATCGCAAATCATTTAAAAAATTTTGTTAATATATATAGATATTTTATTTTTGCAAACTATTGCAAAAATCCGAAGACCTCTGACAATTGTTTTAAATATGAGCTCAGCACATAGCAGGTTACTCAGGACAATAGATAGATAGATAGATAGATAGAATATAGGTTCAAGGTATACTGTTATTTGGTTAAAAGTGGTTAATAGCAGGGATAGAGCGCCTTTAAGTATATATAAGTGGACATTGAAAACACCCCCCAGCGGTGACAGTCTGTTTCACGCCTGAGGATTGCGTTTAAGCTCTCGACATTGTTTTTGTCCCGTGTCCATATTTCTATGAAGATTCAATTGCGCATGTAAGCAGAACAATTTTTACACTCTTTAATAAAGAGAGATGTCTACTCAAACTCGTTCATTCATTATATATATATATATATATATATATATATATATATATATATATATATATATATATATATATATATATATATATATATATAGTTAGGCTTCCCTGATGATTTGCTCAGTGGAAACGTTTGTTTGTCTGGCTCTCTAGGTTTAACTAGGTCTGCTCTACTTATTGTATCGAGTAATTTATTTAGTTATTTTGCCCAATCGTATTTTTTTTCTTTGGGTTTTGGACTTGCATGCTAGACGGCTATTTTCAGCTAACGTACAGGTTCTTGGTTCTTACATTTTTATACCATTTTTCCCGTTTGTATTCTTTTGATTATTTGCAAATCAAAACACTGAAAGTTTTGCGAACGAGTATAATTTCTTATACTTATAAGATTACTACTACTACTACTACTACTAATAATAATAATAATATAATATATATATATATGTATTAAAGACATTTTTTATGTTTAACGTTGTTATTTATAGATACAAGTATTTAAGTAAATGCTCTGTTTATGATAAACAGTATTAAAAAACATTTACCGGTCTGAATGTCCGAGAAATTTTCATAGAAAATATTCGTTCTTTGACAGGATTCGAACCTGCATCATTATAGGAACCGTCATTTACGCTGACGTGCCTTACCTCTGGGCTACAAAGAACCTTTCGGTAGACAAGGTCGAATTTACTGCTTATATTGTGTTTTTTTTTTTAACGTATTTGTTTTTTAAAGTTATTGTGTTCGTGATTTACCCAAAGTCCCACACAAGGCGGGATGTGACAGAAAACTTTCTTAATGATTTTTGTGTTCACTAGTTTAATAATTGTTTCCAATATTTTCTACATTTGATTTTGTCCATTTCTCCATGTCTTCCGTGATAGTTTAAACATTTTATTATTTTTATATTTGTCTTCAACTTTCTCGTTAACAGCGTCGTTTATTTAATTGCTGTCCTGTTCCTATTTATTCTTTATTCGTAAATATATATTTTTATTGGGTGTTGATTTTTATTAATAGTCATCAAAACGATTGGTGCTTTACATTTTCCATATATTAAATTTTATTAAATCTTTTAGACACTACTTATTTTTATTTTTTTTTTTGATTCAATCGATTTATTAAATGAAGTTTCTTTTGGAACTTGTTAGTCTATTAGCGTCTGTAATTTCCCTGCTGTTCGTGATTTTTCCCTATTCTCAAATATAATGTACAGTATAATACGGTCCACAAGGGACCTCTTTATAACCCTCTCTATTCCTACTTACATTCTTTCATTTTTTTCCTTATTAATAGATGGGGATTCAGGTGAACTATCATTTAGGGCTATACGCTTACGGAGCCTGGTGTAAGTTTATTATAATAATAATAATAATAATAATAATAATAATAATAATAATTATTATTTGTAAGTTTTATTTCCTGTTTTGTATTCAGTAGAGCCGGGTCCAAACGATGGTATTTAGACACTATAGAAGAATTGATGTTAGATTGATAGCACTTTTCTTGGTGTATGTGATGTTCGTTTTAGGGCGATCTTTTGGGCAACTTGTCTGTTGATGTTATCTGGTACCCCTTTACTAAAATTGTTCATTTCTTTTTCTCACGAGGCCCAGACCTCCGATTACTATTGATACATGCTCAGTCTTCATTCGGCACATCCTGTTAATCTCGATCTCGTTGTCCTTGCATATGGACAATTATTATTATTATTATTATTATTATTATTATTATTATTATTTATTCATTTATTTCCTTTGATTGCTGGTTTGTATACATTTCTTTCCATGTCCCGCCCAGAAACCGAAGTTTAGAAATGGCAACATGACATTTTCAATGACAAAAAATATTATATATATATATATATATATATATATATATATATATATATATATATATATATTACATAGTTAAAGCCCTTCGTAGGGTGTAGGCTGTACTCGTCAGAACATTTTTTGTATTTCTTTAAGGCATTGGCTTCCAGGAATCCCTTCAATGAATCTTTTGGACTCCAACTACAGCAGGGAGTGTTGATGTTTCCATGTGACATATTTATTTTTCACCCTTGATTTCTGGTGTATACTCGTTTCTTTCCGGGTAACGACCAGAGAACAGAAATGGCATTATGACATTATCAACTGAGCATTTTTTAAATGAATAAATATATAAAAATCAAATACATTTTACATAGATAAAGCCCTTCGTAAGGTGTGAGCTGTACTTGTAAGTGTAAGTTTTTTGTATTTCTTTAATGTATGGGCTATCAAGGATCCCTTCAAGGAGTCTATGTCAATAAGAAGACTAATTTTGTCTTAGCTGTCTCTAATCAAAATGTCTGGGTGATTAGCTTTGATAGTTCTACCTGTGTTTATTGTAAATTCCCATAAAATTGTTACAGGTCTTATCTCCTTAACAGGATCTCGGTAGTGTTCATTCCAATTTCTTTCTGTTTTCTTTTAGTAAATGTTTTAGATTTTCCAATTCAGATATTGGCCCAAGCTGTCATGTCGGGTTTTCAGTAGGTGCCAATACTGATCAACCTGATACAAAAAGATCATTAATAATAATACTTATCCAACCATCTGCATTTTGGGATAACATAGTGCTTAATTATGTGTGCTTGGTACTTTCTAGTTATCAAATATTGGTCCTCTGCAGAATAAAACCTTCGAATTCAGCTTTTAACCCTGTACTATGTAACCAGAGATTGGTACGGTGTTTCTCTACATAAGATTGTTTCGTACGAGCCGAGTATTATCTTGCCATCGTTTCTGTATCTGGACAGTTGCATTTAACTATACATCCTCTTTTAAAATATTTTGCAGCTGCAGTCGGTGTATTATGCCTTATTTGCATTTCATCACCCATTTGAAACTTCATTTTGAACTTGTTGACTTCCTTTAGTACTGAATAAATTTTCTGATTCTTTTACGTTTTTTTGACGCAGTACTTTCCAGGTATCTTTGAAGGCTGATTTTTGTAGTTTTTGTAAGACAGTTCTTGGTGAATTAATTCTATGACTTCTTCGGATCTGGGCACATAAAAACGATCAACCTCAGCCTTGGGATTAAGGATGCGGTGGCAGGTGAGAACTTTTATTGTCTTGGAGACTATTCGCTTAATGTCAGCTATGATCTAGTTAAGGATGTTGAAACTGTATTGCACAACAGAGACACTCAAAATGTTTGTGGCTGAGATTCTGGTTTTTGAATTTAGCTCGGTATTCATTACGAGACTCACATACCGCAGCAATGTCGTCACTGAAACATCTGACAATATTGAGGAGACCCTTGGCAAAGAGTTTGAGATCATCCATGTTGAATAGGTGATTAGATACGTTCATATTTAGTTTGTATCTATAGCTGATTTTTTTTAGGTGTGGTAGGGAGCCACCTGGAAATTTTCCTTGTCAAATATTCAGGCGGTTGGAGGTGGCAGTGGCTCGTGCATGATTTAGATATATGGTTTGCCACATTCCTATGCTGTGTTTAAATTTACTACCACAAAGGAGACTTTTCAAATTTCCAGAGTTTCAAGGCACCAAGAAAGTGGCCCACTCTCAAAGGCTTTGTCAAAGGTAATCTGCCGAGACAGTGCTGTCCAAGTGTGTGGCCCACTCTCAAAGGCGTTACCAAACGTAATCTGCCGATACTGTGCTGTCCAAGGGTGTGGCCATCTATCAAAGGCTTTACCAAATGTAATATACCGATAATTTGCTGCCCAAGTACACTCTTAAAGGCTTTATCAAATGTAGTCTCCCGATACTATACTTAGATTCCTACACCTTTTCCTGTAATTTTTCAGTACCATTTTTTTTAAATCAGTAGTTAAACCTTGCTACCATATGAACTTCTCCGGGATTCTGTTTCAGTGGAATGATGTTGTTTACTTCGAGAAAGGAGTACGAACGGTCGTCAGGACAGACGTGATCAATTCATACGTGATGGATAAATCTGTTATTGGCATATAATTTTTCCGATAATCTGTTTCACCCATTTTTAGCAGGAGATATGTATTACTTTCAGTCATCCATTCTGGGATGAAGTGTGGATAACAATCATCATTGATAGTGTTTGTGCAAGGGTATTATCGCTTGGTGACAGATGATAAAACAAATAAAATTGGGTATAGTTTATTTCCTGGGGATTTCAATAATTGGGATTTCGCTTGCCTAACAATATTCGTCGTTATATTTTACCATTCTTGGGGTGATTTATCTATGATTCGATCTTCTCGTTGGATCCATTCTGCATTGAGATTATATTCCTTTGGGCAGCTCAAAATTTTCTCTCAAAATTTCTGCACTTTTTAAATAGATTATGGCTTTTTGATATGTATAACTACTTATATTATTATTATTGTTATTATCATTATTATTACTATTTTCTGTTATTAGTATTGTTGTTGTTGTTACTATTATTATTATTATTATTATTATTGTTATTATTTGTTTGTTTCCTTTGATTTCTTTTGTATAAACATTTCCTTCCGTGTCTCAAACCTAAGGCCAGGAATGGCTCCATGACATTTTCCCCTAATCATTTTCGTAAAAAAAAGAAAACAAAACAAAAAAACAAACAACCTAATATCATAAACATTTTGCATAGACAAAGCTGTTCGTAATCTGTGAGAACAATTGTGATTTGTGAGTACAATTATTATTATTTCATTTCCTTTGTTTCCTATTGCTTACACATTTCCTTCCGGGTCCCTAGCAGAAATGACTTCATGAAATTTTCCACAGATCATTACTGTAAAAGAAACCATCAAATCCTAAAATCATGCACAATTTTACATGGACAAAGTTCTTCATAATGTGTGAGCTCTACCTATGAGTACAATGTTTTTGTATTTCTTTAATGTATGGGCGACGAGGAAGCCTTTTAATGACTCGATCAGAAACTTTTCCCATCAATCCTCCAAATTAAACTGGAATTATTGATGTCCTCATGCGCCACATATTTGACATTTACACTTCATGTATTATTATTATTATTATTATTGTTGTTGTTGTTGTTGTTGTTGTTGCTGTTGTTGTTGTTGTTGTTGCTGTTGTTGTTGCTGTTGTTGTTGCTTTTGTTGTTTTTATTTCCTTTGATTTCTGGTGTGTACACATTTCGTTCCGGGTCCCGCCCAGAGACTTAAGGTTAGAAATGTCATCATGACATTTTCCACTGACACACAAAAAACATTACATAGATAAAGCCCTTCGTAAGGTGTGGGCTGTACTCGTTATTATTATTATTATTGATATTAATAATAACATTAATAATAACTACAGCAACAATAATAATATTTTCATTTCTTTGCTTCATTCCATCCTTTATATAAAGTATTTCTGCTGCTTTTTGTTTCTTGCTACTTCCAGGTTTTTCTGATGGACCGATTTTATTCCATATTTTTCTCGTTTTTCACCATTGTGATTTGATTTCATTCATGTCATCATCACAATCTTAACTTTGATTTCGTTATTTTCTCTCGAATTACCTCTGTCATACAAACTTCATTTTTCCTTTCGTTTCATTTCAACCATATTTTTTTTTTTTACTTTACCATACAGTTTGTGTTGTAAGAGAAAATTACTATCGGCTCACTCCAGTGTCGAATTGCCACCTTCACTAAATCAATATTTTTAAGAAGGAGACAATAAAGTGAGAGGTGGGGGTAGCAGAGTAGAGATATTTCATTCCGTCGGAAGGCCACTTGATTTTTGTTTTTAGAAAGCACCTGTCAAAGAGAATCAGCATTTACCGATCAGAAAATTCGATCGATCGACTGCTTTTCTTTGTTACTTTTTTTAAAAATCCCACGACAATTTGCATAGTTTGCGAGATGGTGAAACATAAGAAAACCGGTTTTTTATAATCGCGCTTAAATACAACAAACAACACACTGGAAGAAAATGTTTAATTTTTCTTGTGCAAACGAAATGACATTTAAGATGTCCATTTTACGATATATATTTTAATTTCAGCATTTTTTCATCGCTGCTCAGTTTTTGAATATTCATTCTTTGTTTATCTTCGTATATTTACAAGAACTTATTGCCATTTAGTGACAATAAGTTATTATTCACCATAGCATAAACATGGCTGACGAAAATCATCTGATTATTATAGAAAATTTTTATGCTTCCCCGTATCCTGAGATATTATGCACATTTTATTATTCTTTTATCACTGTTTATAACATGTTCGTTTGATTTATTTTTGTTTTACGGCATAGCAACACCTCAATGGGTTTTTTAAATGCCGAGAATTTTTTTAGTAAAGATTCAGATGAATGGAATATGTATTCCATGGAAGAATTTAGTCGTAGATTAGGTTTTATTGACATATTTTTGAAGTCAAATGTATTGTTGGTAATATATATATATATATATATATATATATATATATATATATATATATAATCCAAAATGTATTGCTGGTCATTTTTTTTCTTAAAAATGTATTGCTGGTATTTTTACCATAAAAATCTAGTTTTATCCATTCATAATGTTTTCTCTCTACTTTAATGGCTCACTGTTTTTCCATAGATTGGACCATAACAGATGCTACCAACCCGAGTCAGGGTGGTTCCTAGAACAACTGAAATTAAGAGGTGGTTCATCAACACCCCGCCAATTAGATTTATTCCTCCTGGATGTAGTTTATCGTCATACCCAGGAATTTGCAAATGGGATGGTGGTATTTACTGTCGTGCTCGGGTGAATTTATTATCCTATATACGCGGTAGGGAGTAATAGATGCAAAGTAATTTAAAGTAAAATGTCCTCCAACCATTCAGTCCTGGGTAAGACGTTAAACTACATCCGCGTCCTGGGTATGACGTTAAACTACGTCCAGCAGCAAGGACTCTGATCAGGAGGTTTTGAGGAGCGTGGAATTACCTCTTAATTGCTGGTGTTCCCATGTCCAGCTGACGCGGGGTGGTAGCACCTGTTAGGTTCCCTGCTATGGGCAAAGTGTTAACTGTTACCAGCAATACTATTTTGAAAAAAAATATTACCAGCAATAAAATTTTGAAGGAAATATATTACCAGAAACAGATTTTTGACAAAACAAAATATTACCAGCAATGAAAATTTTTGTCAGCATTAAATAACCCATTGAGGTTGATATACCTGAAAAAACAAAATAATCCAAACCAATCTAAATCAAAGAATACTAAAAATGTTGTCGGCATTAAATAACCCATCGAAGTTGATATGCCGTTAAACAAAATAAATCAAACCAACTGTTATACCGGAACATACCTATTCTATTGTAAATAGACTCTCCCAGATATAATAAGTAGTAGTAGTATCAATCGCCAGGGAGCTCAGAGTGAGTTGGTGAGTCAGTCGATGTCGGGCATTAATATATCAACCACCACAACTAGATTGATGCGTCCTTAACTATTATTTCAAGTTCCTAACCTTTTGTACGTCAAACCCTTTTAGGAACGACTTAGTGAAATACAAGCCTCCACTGTGATAACTACTATACAACACCAACCTAACACAAAGAATACATACTCTATTCATACGAATTTATCCTAAAAATGCCGTCGACATTAAATAACCCATTGAGGTTGATATGCCGTTAAATAACATAAACCAAACTAATCTACACCAAAGAATGTATACTCTATTTATACGAATCTATCCTAAAAATTTTGTCGGAATTAAAAAGAAGTTGATATACCGTTAAACAAAATAAACCAAACCAATCCACCAACAATCAACACAAATAATATAAAGCGAAACTCATTACTGTCAGCTATTAATACAAATCTAACCCTCAAGAATATTGTGGAAAATGACGTCAAAGAATAACACACAGAAAAGAATTGCTTTTTTCTAGCACAAATTTATTCTGAATTCATACTAATGTAGTTGCCGTCGAATTGATATTATCTACAATGTCAAGCAGGACCTAGACAACAGCAAAAATATTTCCAGTTATCCGAGCATAAGATGTGCCAAAAAAAAAGATGAATCTTGAATTCATTAAAACTCTGACGACCACAGTTGCAAATGACCTAATGTTTACGATAGCTGATAATCTAGAACTAAAGACCAAGAAAGGAAAACAACCGCGCATAACAATATTGGCATTACAAGATACACAGGAAAACCAAGGCACCACCCCACGGAGACAATTATGGTCGGGATGCTTGAATCGTTCAAAAATGTTCTTGGATACCTCAAAAATGATAAAGGAAAAAATCATGATATTAAACACAATTGTGAACCGCCTAATGCTAAATATACACTGAGAAGAACAGGATCTTCAGGACAAATTTACTGGCTTAGATCATGATATTAGATTTAGTTTACTTCGATAGGGAAAATTGACAGTATTTTCTTCAGGGTTGGATAGAAAGTGTATGTTGATATCTACTATATGAGAAAATACACAGAGGTTGAAATGATCATGTACCAAACTACAGAGCAAAGAAGCTGAAGTTTCACCAAACTACCCTTGCTGATATCTGGTTAATCTATTCCGCCCAAAACAGACACACACAAGCCCGGACCAGAAAGGTTATTCTACACGTACTGTGGCATATTAAACATCAAATATTTTCAAGGCTGCTATGAAGGAGTTCGGAAATGTTTCTATGTTATTTGAAGCCGTTTTGAGCATGTTATTACAAACTGAAAGTACAGTAATTGAATTACTCATTTAAAAGTTGTCAATGATATTTTTTTAATTTTTATTTTGTATATACTAGACCAATTTGTGCAACATCGTCGGGATTATATATATGAGTACTGCTGTTGAGTCCCAAATAAAAAACAAAACGGCCGTCCAGTGCTTCCTGCATTCTGTTGAGGTTTCTTTTAGTCTCGATGAATTAATTATCATTATTTCAAATCCTCCTAATTATCTCTCTCTCTCTCTCTCTCTCTATATATATATATATATATATATATATATATATATATATGTGTGTGTGTGTGTGTGTGTGTATGTGTGTGTGTGTGTATGTGTTAAAGTGGATAGATCGTTGGGTAAATTATTATATAATAAAGTCTTTGGCCTGCGAAGTTTCACCAATGCATTTGTCGACACTATATCGAGTCTAATTCGCTAACTCTTCGGTTAGTATGCTGTTTGCTTCCTATCGTAACTGAATTCACGGTAGTGGATGCGCCCTGCTGATGAGTCCCAATTATAGGACGAAACGGCCGTCCAGTGCTTTCAGCATTCTGCTGAGGTTTCTTTTAGACTCGATGAATTACATAATTATGAATATTTCAAATCCTCCGAATTATATATATATATATATATATATATATATATATATATATATATATATATATATGTTTTAAAAATATGATTCCAAAACGCTACATAAAAGTCTCATCTTTCAAAACAAGTGCCAAAAACTTCAATATATAAATTATTTAAATTAAATTGAATTAAAATAAGCTCTGTTCCATCTTCAAGCGAACCAAAAAAATTTCGCTTGAAGATGGAACAGAGCTTATTTTAACTCAATTTAATTTAAATAATTATATTGAAGTTTTTGGCTCTTGTTTTGAAACATGATACTTTTATAGTAGTTTTGATTCATATTTTAAATAAATAATTATATTCATGCTCTACTTTTGTATCGAGCACTATTTTTAAAAAATAATAACTAAAATACTAAGGGTCTTTGGATTATTTACCTAACCAGTTCCTTCCTATTTTATATATATATTTTCATATATATATATATATATATATATATATATATATATATATATATATATATATATAATTGAAAAAACATCCGAAAGAAAAGGTATTCCGGGGGGTGATTTATTCAAACACACAAAGCCCATCTGTGCTTTAATGCAACTATGCTGATCTGACCTTAGTTACAGTTTCATTATCCAGCGTGATCAAAAATCTGAACAAGGCCAGCACTTTCAAACCCTCGGTCACGATGACTTCTGAAATCCTGCTAGCACAACCATCAAGGGTCCCGTGCACCCAATTTCACTCACAGAACTTCGGTGAACGCGCGTTATTATTTTCAGGCACTTTCTATATGTGCTACACGCCTGGATCTTCCAGATGAATAACATCAAGAATCTAGCTTCCTCACAAATCGACCATGGTGAAATTCGAACCAGTGTCTCATGTTCAAAATTCGAACCTTCTAACCCCGTGCCCATGTTGTGCGTGTTTATGTGCGGGGGTGATGTTACCGTTAATGTTAAAAGACTTTAAAATGCGTAGACAGTGCAATTGCAGTCTCAGCTTCTAGATTCACTGGCGTGCTAGGATAGCAAACACGTAATGATGGCAAGACGCTAACCGATATGTCGAAGTCAGTTCTATCTATATCCCACCCCTCTCGCTTTCTTTATAAAATAAAGTATTCAATATTGAATTTAAAATAGATGTTAGTCAAAAATTGCAAAGCTAAGCCCTGTAGCATTGTCGATGATACATATGAAGCTAGAGACAACACACAATGCAACTACACACACACACAGAGATGCATATATATATATATATATATATATATATATATATATATATATATATATTTTTTTGAAATCTAGGCCTGTCACTCACCTACGTGGCCTTTAAATTACTGCAATTATTTCTTTTTTTTGATAATATTTTTTGCCGCGTTATTTTAGTTTTTGCACTTTGTATGTTATGAACTAACGCGAAGATTGATATGAAGTAGAATCATTTTCAGGGATAAACTATCAGTTTTCAAAATATATTCATCATGATGAAGAATATTTTATATGTCTTGGGAAATTTAATTTGAATCATTTCCTTATAACAAACTATTCTAAGTAATTAATTATCGAATGTGTACACATATTTAGTTTTATCTCATGGAAATATTATAAATATGAATTCCATTTTAATTTGATCTGTCGTCACATTTGTTTTTTCTCAAACATAGGAATGTCATTTTTTTATGTATCATGAGAGTAAATTACCCCCCAAATATAAGGAGATAAGTAGTAGACTATGTTTTTGTATTATTACAGCTTGTGATGATACATATGTAATAAATTGTTAATCTGAAAGAGAATTTTATAATTCAGTTGTATTTGAATACACATGTGTATTTTATCTATATATTCACACAAACACACACACACATATATGTATATATATATATATATATATATATGAATACATATATATACATATATATGTTCATATGTATATACACACGCACAAACACATACACGAACGCACACACAAACACGCACACACACAAACACACACACACACACACATATATATATATATATATATATATATATATATATATATATTTATATATATAAATATATGTAAACGTATCTTCGCTACTTTTTGCGATTTCCATTTACTTTCGCCTATCACCTGTCATGAAACATCGTTTATCAAAGTGACCAGAGAATCTATTTTTGAAAATTTATTTTGTAATGTTATTGAGTGCTTCACAAAATAATATATGAAAAGAGAAGATAGTGAGATTTACTGATCAAATTTTGAATAACGTTTATCTTATACATCTAGGATCATCCCCATGTGTAACGCTTACAGCAGTTTAATGCCGGACATTTCTTTATATAATGAAGAGGCCAACGGCTGACTATTATTCAGGTAAGAAAGGAGTGATTATTTCAAATATTAAGTTCGTAAATAAAATAAAGGAGAAAAACATATTTTACCTGTTTTATTTTTTGTTCATTTACTCAATATGAACCAATATAAAAGAAAAGCAACCATCTGTATAACACAAAAAAATGGTGGATTTTAACAAAAATATATTCTTTCTGTTACTTTTCTACATATCAAAACGATAATTATGAATTATTATTTTAAAATGTAAATATGTCACTGAAATATGTTGGGGAATTCCCACGTTTTCATCAGTAAACACGAAAATTATCAGATTAAACTTGCGCCAGGAGAATTCGTGTGAAAGTTTCTAAGCTTCGATTGATGGATTTTACATGACAATATTTTTATGTAATTTAGTATCGAAATCAATCATTTTTTTTATATTTGCGTTTATAATCGTTTATCGTTAAATATTATTTTCTAGGTATGATCTGTAATAACTGCTAATGCCCATATCAGTGGTTTACTCACAAAGAATTAATGATAACATATTGATCATAAAATGTATTAACAAATTTCAGGCAAGAAAGTATATTAAAACGAAAATTGTTTTTTATACGATTCGAAGGAAGAGTTTTTGTGCGCCCATAGGGAAATATAAATTATAGTAACTTGTAAAACATGACTTCAAATGTAGGACTCACAGAAGTATTCAAGAGGATTACGAATATCTTTGAAAATCTTTTTTTTTATTATTGTATTTTACATTTAGAATTGATTTTTATTAACCCGAGAGATTTGTATCACTTAAAACGTTATCTTTATTGGATAAACGTATTTTAGAACGCGACTCATTTATTTATTAAACGGTATATTTATTTGTTTTCAACGATATGTCTGTTCATTGGAGAAGTCTATTTAACAAAAAACGAACTTGCATCTCTCAGGGTTTAAGAGTCACCGTTTATCCTAGCGGGCCTTAGGAGTTAGCCACGAAGGAATAGGCGGTCATGCAAAATTTCTCCTGTCAGAAGCATCCCCAAGTTTGTTTTTCTTTTCAAATCTGCACATAGTTTCGTATCCAAACGTAAATATTTTTTTTAGAATTGATTTTTATTAATACGACAGATTTGAATCAGATTAAAAGTTATTTTTAATGAATACCCATATTTGATTAGGCGATCTGTTTATTTATTAAACAGTATGTTTACTTATTTATTTTCATATACCTGCCTGAATATACGAGAATTCTTGAAAAACTTGCGCACTTCGACAGGAAATAAATCATTATACTGTTAAATAAATTCTCGGATCGCCTACTCAAATAGGAGTATCTTCTAAAATAAGGTTTAAAGCGATTATACTTTTAGTAATTGTATTTGCTCGTTAATATAAATATTTTCAGAAAACCATGTTATGTATTTAAAATATAAACAAATTCAAGATAATCAAAACAAATAATAATCATATTGAGGTAATATTCCGTGACTGAAAATTCGATAAAATTTAACTGGAATGATAACTTAATAAATATATAGTTTAATATATTTTCTTAACACAAGCATTACATTTTTTCCCAAAGAAAATTCTCTTGCGTAGATTTATAAATAAGATATTTTTACACATCTTTTATTTTCTTTAATCATTTCGGTTCAAGCAAGGCGGGAATGCCTCTAGTACGTATCGTGTTATAGGGAATGGCAGTGAAAGAGAACAATGATAATGGTGATGATTGAGGAAAGAACAAAAGGTGAACGTGACTCAAGGAAGACAGAAGATGAGGATTATTGTTGCATTTATATTTATGAAAATTTTAGCTATCAGGGAAGCAATTAAACGGAAGTGATTTCCACAGGCAGGAAGTGCGAGAAAAGAAATGGTTGGAGTAGAAGTGTCAATTGCATTTAAGTATTTCAATAGGAAAAAGGTGGAATCTAGATTCCAATCAAGTAGCACGCCTCAGTTTATATATTCGAGGCCCCAGAAGAAAATAATCTCGTCAGGGCGATCTTCTATAGATGAATCAATGCTGGTTAAATTTACAAATATTGTGTATAGTCCACAAAGAAGAGAAGCTACTATGTTTCATGGAGCAGGTGATTACCTACAGTATTTACAGTAATCGGACTATTGTCCTCATCTTTTTCGCCATATTTGTCACAACGTTTCGGCCGTTGTACGTTCCGGACTTCTTCAGGTGGTTGGAATTTCGAACTGAACCCTTTATTTCGATCACTGGGGTAGACTGTTCTAGTTCCACGTGCCATGTTTGATGGATGCTAGGCCACAAAAATCTCCTGAGCCGACCATGCATAGAAATAAATACAATATTGGAACCAGTAATAAGGAGTGCCAGAGAAAAGCAATGATAACAAAGTTGCAATATGAACTCTGCTAAAGACATGCAATGATAACAGCAAAATTGCAATATGAGCACTGGTAAAAATGATGCTGAAAACATTAGGTTTATAATACTCAGAAGTTCATACCCATATGTCTTCAAGGACACATGGATAAAGGCGTTGGTTAGACCCAAAGATGGATAAAGGCGTTGGTTAGACCCAAAGAAGGTGAGTTCAATACCTGGTTAAGGCAGTAGAGAACTTTCAGAGGGAAAATTAGCAGGAGATAACTGATAACTGACATCCATCAAACATGGCACGTGGAACTAGAACAGTCTACCCCAGTGATCGAAATAAAATGATAAAATGAAGCAAGCGGTAACAGTTGCATAAAATTTAATCTGTTTATGACATGAAACAGCTATTTAATACTTAATCTATTTATTGAGACGCCACAATTTCCAGGTGAGAAGTTTTGTTCAGATCTCATTTTCCAGGTGAGAAGATCTCATTCTGTTAACTTACTTCATTCTCATTCTCTTGCAACTCCTAGGTGACTCACACCAGATTGTATGAAACATTCTCCCTAGTTTTGTAAGTCTAATTTTCCTTTCAGTTACGTAATAAAATATTATCAAATACTTAAATTGTTATGTTATAGCAGAACAACTCGAAATTGTTGAAAATGTGAAAGAAAACAATCTGCTGAATAATTGAGAAAATTTTAGGAAAGAAGACATTAAAGTAACCAGGATTCAAATAGACGGAAGGTAATGTTGAAAATCTTTGAAGATCGTACATGACAGGAAAGAAAAAATGGTAAAAGACAGATCAACAAGGGAGAACAGTGAGAAAAGAAACACTTACCATCGAACATGGATTAAAGGAATTGCAACTGTAAACTGATGAAACCTTGCTGTCAATCTAGTATTGAGCATAAATTCGTGATGTCGACGTCACAAAGAAGAAATAACATCAGAACAAATGCCACACACTTATTTATATGACAGGCAAAGAGAAATGGAAATAAGACTACTGTTGTGATTTTAAGTTACTGTCTTTATTTCAATGTTGCCGTCGACAAATTTTCCAGCCATCTTCGGGAAATCAGAAATTTATAAATGTCATATTTATTACGCCATTTTTAATTGCGTCACATTTTTTTCTATTTGCCCGGAACCCATTACTTCGTTTTTGTTAATATGGACTTCAGTATTTTTTTCTTACACGAATTTACTACTCCAGGTTCTGGCGAATGCACAATTCATACTTATGTTCAACCTGAAACGAACCCTTGTTCTCCTAATTTGTATGCAGATTTGAGATGAATTATTCACACCTATAATCTTATTTTTTATTATTCTCCTGCCTAACTTTTAACAGATGAAAACTCCTAATTTTCGCAAAATTATTTCTTTTTGTTATTAAGTTTTTTATTCTTTCATATTTTTACAAGTTCAGCGCCTGATTTCAAAATCGTGTAGAAGCAACAGGAACCACTCCAATATCTTTGCCAACATCTCTAGGCATTTCTCCCATAATAAATAAAGGAATCTGTGGAGGGCCATAATCTCGTATGTCCTAAAGGGATATGGTAATTTAAATAGCTGTTCAGTTATAACAAGAGTTGAGACTTGATTAGTCATAACTATCCATTCTTATACAACTTACACACGTAAATATTTTGTTGCAAAATTTAGCGGAAATATATTCTGGAAAAGAAATAAATAATTGCAAAGATTAACGAGCAAGCCAAAAACGGCGATGAAAGCGACAGATATATCCCATAAAGTTCGTGTGCACGTTAGATAATTTGTAGATTTAAAGTGCACCAGAAATTTATGAGCACCTTGTATCAAAGTCTTGAGAAAAAAAAAGATGTGAAGATTATCATGAATACAAGAATGGCTGGTTTTAGTGGCGGGGGTTCGATTCTAGGTAATTTTACATCTTCAATAAATATGGAAGCTGATTGGTGCAGCGCAAATATCTAATCCATTGCAGCCAGTTCTAAATCTTATATCAACTGTGTTTTATATATACCAGTAAGAATATCATACAAACGGAAAGAGAGAGAGAGAGAGAGAGAGAGAGAGACGTTGCGTCTAGCATGAAACAGACTGTCGCCTCTAAGTGTTGACTTCTATGTTCACTTCTATATTTACACACGCTCTATCTCTGATATTGAGCAATTTATCCTATATATCTCATCTTAGAGTATATTTCTTCATATATATATATATATATATATATATATATATATATATATATATATATATTTTTGGTTTGTATGTATGCATGTATGAATGCATCTGTAAATATATATATATATATATATGTATGTGTGTAAATATGTTGGAATGATATAAACCATAAACCAATCCCATATTTCGCAGATATTTCCCTCGGTTATGTTAGCGATAACGCAAGAAAAATATCAGCCGAAATATAAAGAAAGATAGAAAGGAAGGCAGAAAGAAAACTAGGGACAAACACCACAGCTGTTGAGGAATTTGGAACAATTTTTCTTAGAAACTCTGCACAATATGTCATTGCACCTGAGGACAGTTTGTAGAAGTCAAATAAGTGCAAAGTTCCATTGAAGTTCATCGTATTTTACAGAGAGAGTGAAGAGCCTGCCAGATGATCGATATTTGGATACGAACCTAATAGAGAAAGCGGGGATATTACGAGAAAATCAGTAGGCACCGGAAAGTCAAAGGCAGACCCCACAGCATTTGAGACGGTAGGGATATCCGATAAGTGTATATTTGCTCGAATTAGAAATGAATGTGAGAGATGCACAAGATCGTTGTTAAAACATTTGCACTCATGAAATAAGGCACTTAGAAACATACAATGCTATAACAATAAATTGCGGTTGCTTCTGCACAAACCTTCACTAATAAAATCAAATCATATGTGCTGCGACATACGAACTGAGCTGCTTGACCCTCATACGTCGAATACGAAGGGAGAGCCCACCAAATAAGCCGACACAATATATATATATATATATATATATATATATATATATATATATATATATATATATATTATTTGTGTGTGTGTAGTTTGAACGTTCGCTTTCTGAAAATGGCACCCAAGTTCAAATATCACCTCGGTTGATATATCAGATTTCCAGATATTACCTGTCTGGAGGAGGACGATCCCAGTGAGCGGTACCTTTGAAAAGTACTTAAAAACTATACCACTTGTTGACCGAACACTTGGGGTAGTCGATAGCTGTTCTAGCACGAAGTCACAAGTCAGCGTACCCGAGATTTTTATTTCTCTGGCGTTGTTCAGATTGTTGATCATGCTAGATAACACGCTCTCTTATAGAAACACTAACTAAAGTCTGCTGAGCATAGTTTCATATAAACCACAAGTTGACATGTTGATATATATATATATATATATATATATATATATATATATATATATATATAATCATTCAATATATATAAAATTAAATTAATAAAGTTAAAGATATAAAATGGCGAATTCACTTCGTTAACTAAATTTTAAAATGCATTGACCCACTAAACACTCGATCAATGATATTATACTTTCTTTTTAAAATTAGAAACTGTACTATGTCTTCCTTAAATATACAAGTACTTTCGAATTTATAATTAAAAAAAAACAAGGATCATAACATTCATCGTGTGGGTAGTGGGTTATTGAATTTTTAAAATTTAGTTAACATTTCGTAATTTTTATCATAAACTTTACTAATGTGCTCTTTATTGTGAATGATTCATTGTAATATAAATTAAACTGTACCACATAACTGATATATATATATATATATATATATATATATATATATATATATATATATATATATATATATATATATATATATATATATTATTAGAAAACTGCAAATGTTTATTGATAGATTCCGATTTTACTTCCACATTCACACGCAGAAAAAAGAAACATATTGGATTTTAAAATTAAATAGACATAAACTAGGGTTGAATAGGGATTAGGTGTTTTAAATCTTTATAAATATTTCAATAGTTAAGCAAATTCTTTTAGATACTGTAAAAAAAAAAATTTAAACAACATTTAAAATATTTATGACAGTTAGATTTAAAGTTAGGAATATCCGAACAGTGACGGTCCATATCACGTGACGTCCGCGTCTCATAAAAGGACGCTACTTGCTAACAAACAGTAATTTTAATTTATTTGTAACAAACAGTTATTTCTGATAAAAAATTGAGGACAATTTGAAATATCAAATATATATATAAATAAATAAATACTTTCATAAAATAAAACATTATTATTTTTTAATTTGAAACTTTATATATATATATATATATATATATATATATAGGGAGAGATTAGTATATAGATAGAAGATGAATTAGACATCAGGCTTAATTGAACACAAACATGCACACAAACGCACACATACATATACATACTTATATAACTATATTATTATTATTATTATTATTATTATTATTATTATTATTATTTGCACCGAAGACACCAGATTGATGGATAAATTTATAAACTTAATATTCAAAGCATACAGAGAGAAACTTAATATATCACGTGGAATGGTGTCTACACGCTTTTCCAGTTTTGCGTTAAGTCAATCAAATGATTTCCTACAATAGCTTTCCTAGTAAATTGTATTCGATAATCTTAGACTTTTTAATGTTATTTAAATATCTCCTATACATGTTCATGGAGAATAATCGTTCAACTACAGAGTCAC
>CAHIKZ030002224.1:5405000-5412500 GCA_903632075.3 Acanthosepion pharaonis | reverse complement strand
TCTTCAGACACACTGGGTTGTATATTAATATTCTTTCGTTTTTAGTCTTTCATTTTGATGAAAAAAGGGTATCGCACGTGCTAAAACACGTTGTATGTTAAAAAAAAATTCTTTCGTTTTTATAAATATTCCATTTAGATTCCACGACTAGTTTCGTCCAACAGAGCCATCATCAGGAGAAAAAAATGATAGTGTATATATATATATATATATATATATATATATATATATATATATATATATATATATTTTGTATAAAAAAAATTCTAAGAGGATAGATTCCAAGTAGAACTCAATGTCCAGGACAGAGTAAGGATATAATAAAAAGGTTTAAACACTATTATTCCATGGTCATAATTTATTCCATTGGAATCGTAAATACGATCCAATTCATCAGACCTACAAATTCAAAAAGAAAACAGATAAAAGAAATTAGAGACAGTGTAAGTTTGAGAGTGTGGGACGAATGTTAGAGCTATAGAGAGGGGTAACAGACGAGAGAAGGTGGGAGATTAAAACTTAACAGAGAGAAGTTTTAAAGTGGGGTGTCAAAGACATTTTAACTGAGAGAAATATGAATGTTGTTGGATGTCTAATACATTAAAGATGTAACCAGAAAGGATACATTTTGTGGAGACATTCACACACAAAACACGATCTAATCTTAAAGATCAGAAGAAGAGGGAGGTAGAGTAAAAGAAAAGAAAAGAAATGGGGGTGGGAGAGAGAAATGGAGCGAGGAGAACTAAAACTGAGGAGCATTTATAAAAGGGCCGCTGGGTAATTAAGCAAAGTTGACAAAATTGATATCGACTACAAGTTACAAATCAAATATAAACATATAATATATATATATATATATATATATATATATACATATATATATATATATATATATATATACATATATATATATATATATATATATATATATATAGAGAGAGAGAGAGAGAGAGAGAAAACAGACAGACAGACAGAGATGAAACAAGCAAAAACGAATATAACAATATTTTTTTGGGGTAATATACTTTCCATGTAATTGGTTTATCTTAAATAAATTAAATTTATTTAAATTTCAATCAAAAATACAAACATCTCAATCACTGTTTTAAGTGGAAATTTTTAAATCAAATCGCCTACTTTGCATGTCTATCGTGTGAATATGAAATATTAACGTCTTAACCTCAGGATACTGCAAATTCTTAATTGAATGGCAAGTGCTTAGCAATGATTACTGAACCGATAACTTCCTGTAATTATACTTGAATTAAAACCATTGATGATATTCAAATGCTATGCATTTCTTTCAAATGTTGTACAAAATTTAACTCTATATCGTTTCATTCGTTTCCAGTTTATTTATTAGTTCATCACAATTAACAAAAATCAAGACTAATGCATTTAGTATTATACCCTGTCATTGAATGTTGTGGTCATTTAATAGTCGATTACATCGTCCAGGGCTCTATCATTGTAGTCAACTCTCATAGCCGGTAAACGATTTCATGGCAAAAGCAATCATCAGGCCACATCAAAACGCAATCATCGTGTAACCTGGGGATTACGTTTAGCATGAAACAGTTTGTCGACTCTGACTCTTGCCTTCAATGTTCACTTTTATATTTTCTTATGCTATCTCTCTGGCAATGAGCACTTTATCCCATAAATATAACACACCTTCAGACTATATATATATATATATATATATATATATATATATATATATATATATATATATAGAGATAGAGAGAGACAGACAGGGATATACATATAGACAAAAATTTTATTCTCTCGGAAACTGTATAATGAATGTCTCGCTGCCTCCTGCTTTTCTGATTTTTCCGAGGCATCATCAGCTGTTCCAGTATTTAAGAACTCTGGTGAGCCATCTGAACCTTCCAACTATCGGCCTATTAGTCATGTACCTCTTTTTGGGAAACTCCTAGAGGCCTTAATCCATGCAGAATTGGTTCATCATCTCTCATCGCAAGGCTTTTTCTCAAACAATCAATATGAATTTCTTTTCTCCAGGTTAACTTATGATGTACTGATTATAGCTGAAAGAGACAAAAACAGTGAAGCTCATGTCGAAAGGCTTTGACAGAATCTATAATCAGGTCTTCTCTAGAAGTTGAAATATTTCGGTGTCTTCGCCCGCTTTTTTGAACAGATCCAGTATTTCCTATGAAATGAGTAAATGAGAGTTATCCGGAACGGCCACTGGTCTAGATCCTTTCGTACTAACGCAGATGTCTCCCAGGGCTACAGCCTTGATCATACTCTGTTTTAAATTTTCATTAATGGCCTTTCTGATGACAATAGCTCTCAACTTATTATTTTACGATGAGGACACAAGTTACTGCTGCCACAATATTAAGGCTTATCAGTCGAACAATTTCAAAATGGCAGCCAATATCTAAAAGGAACTCACGTCCGTAATTAACTGGGCCAAAAGGTGGCTTGTTAAATTAAACGCGACCAAAGTAAAACTTTTATCCATTAATCTTCTGAGAGACTCCCTTGCTGCCTTCCATCACCATGACTTATGCCGTCCTCGAGGAAAGTGACTCGTTTCATCTACCCAGACTCAATTTCTCTGCTGATATAAAGTGGACGGTCTATAGGGAATTCATAGGTCAGGTGCTAAAATAGTCTGTTCTCTATGCCAGGCGAGACAATCTTTCCTACATATTTATAATTCTACCATTCCGCCATGCTTAAAATATTGCTGCAACATATGGTCCGTCGACCCTGATATTTACATTGAACTCCTTAAAAAGATCAAAAGAAGAATCTGCAATATTATTGGTCTTGATTTGGCAGGTCAGCCCTAGTCTCTTTCTGAGCGCCGTAAAGTTGCCTCTCTACGTCTTTTTCATAAAATCTTTCACGGTAATTGTTTAAATATAGCTCTTCATTATAGTGTGTACATTATTTGAATTGAAGCGAAACACTAGACTAGCGTCGGGGACTCATCAATTCTCAATTGAGCTAGCTAGCTAGATATAGCCTAAATTCTATGGTAAAATTTCTTCTCTCGCACTTCTCCATTGTGGAACTCCCTTCCTGATCCCTGCTTTCCAGCCAACTTTAATTTGCAAAAATTTAAATGCAATGTCAATCACTATCTACTATCCACTTGCTTAATCTCTTTTCTTTCTGCTCACCATTAATTCTTCTTTTCCTAATGTATCTGTAACACATTGTGTTTTAGTGGTATTACTGCTTTGCTTGTGGGGTGATTCCGATTTAAAAAATAAATTACGGAGAGTTACAGTAAGCCAGAGAGAGATATATCATGCTTTTATATTCGCCAGTTGTATTGTGTTAGGATTTTGTAAATAATATAAAGAAAAGCTGAACTTTAAATAACTCAGTTTGGAAAAACTCCACGAGTCAGAAATGCTGATGAACATATAGAATTCGTCTATTTTAGAAGTTTCGGTCAAATGAGTGTGTCTTCTATTTTGAGATCACCGAATTTTTTAAACAGTAAATACAATGTTTTCTTTTCACGTGTGAATCCACTTTTATGGAAATAGGCGTCACCTGCTAGATTAAGTCTGCATCTGGCGGCCGCTGATGAATATTGTTGCAGAAAAACTAGTAGCAAATCAGGTAAAAAAATATGTTCAGATTGTGAATTTTCTGGTGTCAAACAAACACCTTATTCAGCTTGTACTTAAATATTATCTTATAATAGCTTATAAACATTAGTCTATTTCAGTCAGGTGAGTTTATGTATACTATTTAGCCTAGAATAATCAATGTATATTGATATTAAGGATCCATATGTTAATGCAGGAGACAAGCATCTTTATACCATGATTTAATTGAAAGGTTCTTTTAAGGAGTCCAAAGGATAACATTTAAAAAATTTGATACCAAATCAATGATTTTCGTTAAAAGAAAGATATATGCTAAATGTAGCGATTGACATTATACCGTTCCTTGTTATTTTTTAGAAGACGATGATCGCCGTGGCTAAATGAAAAAATGGACTTGAATGAAATTAAGTCTTGTAGAATTATAACGGACGAGGAAAACAGATAAAAAAAAAAATTATTCTTGCTAATTATGCGCTTCTACGCTGAGACGGAACAGCTTCTACTTTCGACAAATGGCGAATGCAAAGGTCAACGTTTCATTTTCCTAACGCGGTTGTCTGTCACTAGCTGGCCGATAGCTTCCTTTTCTTTTGTGAAACTTAATCTCTTCACCCTTGCCAGTCTAATTAGTGAAATCATAAATCAATTTTACCAAACCAGATTTTCACCCATCAAAATATTTGAGTTGATGCACTCCGGCCATAAGTAAAAAGATCGCTAGCAAGTCCTTTGAACTGTTATTTTTCTATTCCCGTGTCGTTTAATGAGCATAATCTGATAAGATTAAGGAAAATTCTCGACTGAAAAAAAATCATGTTACAAGTTTTAAAAGAGTAAATTAAAACACACTTTAAATTATTAATCATACGAATGATGTTTATTCACCTGGTCAATCAAATGGCTACAATAATGAGATTCAAAACGGAAATGCGTCCATATTACCTGCTAAAATATTTACCGTTAAACAATGATAACCAATATTACACCTCAAGAAACAATAAACTTAATAGTTTTCTATATGTGTTGCTGTCTTCAAACGGTTTGTGTAACATAAAAATGCGGTTCTTACAAAACGGAACCGGAAAGCCGGCAGAGTATAAGGATACGCGTAAGTGTCTGTTTTTTATGACATAAATATTTGTTGAATAGAGAATCACTTTTTCTAGCAAATTTATAATTCGTTAATATTTTGCTAAATAGTTCTGGTTAAAACTTTTCAGCAACTCCTCGTATATATATATATATATATATATATATATATATATATATATATATATATATATATATATATATAAATATATCTTCATTAATTTCTTGGCTGGCTGAAGAAAATTGATTAAGAAAAAATACCAAAATTTTCTTTCAGATACTTTTTATTTTACAAAGTACTTTCAATCTCATCAGAATCTAACTCCAAGAGTTTAAAATATCTGTGGATTTGTCTGGAATAATTCCGCAAATTCAAAAACTTTCTTACTGCCTGGTTACAACGTTTCAAATTTTAATTGCTTTAAATTTGTTTCAGTTATCCAAAGGAGTTAACTTCTTTAATTTTCTTTTTTAAAAAGAAAAAGGTTTTTAATTATAATATTTTAATTTTGTATTTTTATATATTCTTTACTGCTACAAACATTAAGGAATTTTGTTGCTATAATCATAGTTGAATTTATCATTGACCGCAATTATCTTATACAAAGGGTTTCCAGAAATTTGCCTATTCTTATTTTGATGAAGTACTAACGTATTTTTGAATACACTGAATGTAGATATGAGTGTTCCTTTAAATGTTATATTATATATATATATATATATATATATATATATATATATATATATATATATATATATGAGCATTTCACCCAAAACAAGGTGGGGGTGCCACTAGTATGTAAGGAGTTACAGAAATGAAAGTAAAAGAAAAGACTGGGTATATGGGGATTGTGGAAAGAGTAAGAAGAAGAAGGAGAATAAAGTCATCAGATTTAAATTTTTGAAGATTGTATTTATCAGGAAAGCAAGTAAAAAGAAGGGTGTTCCACTGTCAGGAAGTGTGAGAGAATAAGCTGATGCAGAAGAAGAGGCGGTTACATTTAACTGTTTCAACAGCAAAAAGGTGGCACCTATATGCCAAGGAAAATAACTAATATTTGTAGTAAAGACAGAAGGAATACACTCACACACACACACACACACACACACACACACACACACACACACATATATATATATATATATATATATATATATATATATATATATATATATATAAAAATAATAAAAAACTAAACACTAATATTCCATGGTCATAATTTATTCCATTGGAATCGTAAATACGATCCAATTCATCAGACCTACAAATTAAAAAATAACAAAAAAACTTTTCTTTTTGAATTTGTAAGTCTGATGAATTGAATCTTATTTCCGGTTCCAGTGGAATAAATTATGACCATGGAATATTAGTGTTTAAGCTTTTTTATTATATGCTTACTCTGTCCTGGACATTGAATTCTACCTGGATTCTATCCTCTTGGAATATTTTATTCAAAAAATATACATGTATATGTATGCACCTACGTATACCTATTTATATATTTTATTTTATGTCTATATTTATGTCTATATTTACTATATATATATATATATATATATATATATATATATATATATATATATATATATATATATATATATAGTTGTATGGATATGTGTTTGTGACCCTTGGTTTCAAGCTTTTGCAATCATCAGACATAGATACTGCGTACATATCCTCATTCTCTTTCTCACTTTCTTTTTCTCACTCTCCATTTCTCACTCTCTCTTTCTCACTCTCCCTTTCTCACTCTCTCTTTCTTCCTCTCTCTGTCTTTCTCTCATATATATAATAAAAGTGTTCTTGATGTAAAATAAAATCAACATAAAAATAAAAAAAAATGATATTAATTTTCATTACTATAGACGATGAGGAACAAATATATAATTTGCAAACAAAAATTTATTAAGACTTAAGTAAATGAACATTATTTTTGTTTGCAAATTATTAATTTACTAAAGTATTACTTTTTTCTCTCGCTGTTACTAATTGTTTTAGTTTTCATAACTGTTCTTTCTTTCTTTCTTTTTCTTTCTTTATTTCTTCCTAATGTTATTGGATTTAATCCACCTTGTCTTACTATTTTCTATTTTCTATTGTGAACACTGTTGAATATAAGGTGGCCAGTGAACAAATGCCTGAACTCAGTCGTGGAGTGATTCCTTTCGATGTAAAAGGTCAGACTAGCAACTCTCCCTCCCTCGATCTTGGGTTTAAATGTGGTGAACTTTTTTTCTTCTTTCTCTTTCTTTTTGTTTTTATTTGATTGTTGGTACTATTCTTTTTTTTTAGTTTTTCAAACTCTTCTTTTCTAATTGAAGCGAATTTAATATACTCCCCACCTTTTGTTAGTATATTTAGTAAGGGGCAACTGGACTTATACTAAGTTAAATCTTAAAACCTAATTACAAAATTTTTTTTGTGTTTTTTCTTTTTTTTTCTTCTTTTTCACCTTTTAGTCAGGTATTCTAGTTGAAATGTCGGTGACTAAAACGATTACCCCACTTCAATTTCCAATTAGCAAGCTAATAGGACGAAAACAAGACCAAACAAAGGACAGAAGAATTATCTGAGTAAGGGTCAGCTAACTAGATGCTGTGTCTCCATAAACCTCCGAGGAGAAGGCAACGGGAAACCACTCCACAATCAATCCCAAGACAAATCATGGTTAACAACTCATATAATGCAAAACCTAACAGCGTGAAGGGAGTTACGTCGATGGTAAAGACCGATATAAGCAACATGGTGGCCAGTTTGTGTGTGTGTGTGTGTGTGTGTGTGTGTGTATGTGTGTGTGTGTGT
>CAHIKZ030002224.1:5302500-5395000 GCA_903632075.3 Acanthosepion pharaonis | reverse complement strand
GAATTCAATGAAGAATCTGCAACATTATCAGTCCTGACTTGGCATCTGTTCTTTTTACATTCCTACCGATGTAACGTATTTTCTTACTGCCTTTCTTATAAATATTTTAATGTTTATGCTTCTGCTGATCTCCTTTGGTACCTTCACCTTACGGATTTCAGCACGGTACTGGACTGGCAGTTCGGTTTCATAATATCACTTTTGAAATTGCTAGTTTTAAGCATAAGTTCTATTCTAACAGTTTCTTCTCTCACAATTCACGCTTTTGGCTTTTCAATAGCTTGACAAGTACGATCTTTAAAAATACAAATGCTGTGTCAATGGTCATCTTCTATCCTTGAATCCTTTTCGTTTTCCTCTCTTTTCTTTCACTCGCAGTGAGAGAAATGCTTAGAGAATATCTTTTCACCCATATGTATTAAGAAAGAGAGAGAAACGAGTTATGCCATAATATTTTTGTCTGTTAAGAAATCAACCTATCTAACTATTTATTTGTGTCTGTGTTACTATATAATTTGAGTTTTACCGGTATTTATCTATATTATAACAGGAAATGTCCGAGAGATGTGCTAGTTATAAACCGATATTGAGCAAGCTAGTCACACTAAATATTCACATATTCTATGATATCGATCTCCCGAAATTAAAATTTTAATCAATTTCCCAGCCTCTTTCACCTTTTTTGAACTTGTGCAATTTAATAAACTAGATTTTTCTTCCGTGTATTTAGCATTGTTGCAGTTATCGATAATATTTTTGTCGAGATTTACAAACTTTAAATTCGAAAACCAATCATTGAAATGCGATTAAGCTGATTTCTTTGGAAAATTCTTTGAAAGGAACCCTATTTTGCGGCTTAATAATTTCTTTAATTTGATGTAATTTTACATGACTTCAAGGTAAACAATATTTTTTAAGAAAATTTGTCCTTTTCCTTTTTTGAAATAGAATTATACATTCTTAGGATTTCTTACACTTGAGCATGCAACATGCAATTGGGCATGCGTAATATTTCTTTCTAGAGCCGGTTATAAAATTTTGAAGCGTTTGTCCGTGTAATTTGTTTATACTTCTCGCAAACAAAGAACGAACTGGAATCAGGATTCTTATATATATAAAACTTAAAGAAATATATAAAAAAAACGATATCGCATTTTTATTAAATAAGTATTTACCATTTTAATTTTTATATTGTTTTTTTTTTAATAGTGGGGAGTATTTTCTATGTTAAAGAATAAAACAGTTGTACTTTGTATCCCTTTACCTGTTACACCCCCCCAAATGTAGTTTCGATTGCTCAATATTTAGCTATTTTAGAGGGTTTGATGAACAGAGAAGTTACAGAATATCTCTCTCTCTCTCTCTCTCACACACACATACACACACACACACATATATATATATATATATATATATATATATACATACATACACACACACATATATATATATATATATATATATATATATATATATATATATATATATATATATATATATATATATATATATATATACATAGAGAGATAGAGATAGATGTTCTATCTTTCATCTTTTTTCAGGCTTTCCTCTGTTTTAGTAGTTTCAGTATCGATATATTCTCTTGTCTTGTGAAAAAAATGCTCTTTTAAATTCACAATAGCATTCGTTCAGTATTTATTTCCTTCTTCTGACAATTTAAGTAATTTCCAAGAAAGCTTTTCTCTAATATAATCCATGTAATAAAACTTAGATTATCACAGTATCTACGGACACATATCCAAAACACTTTTATAGTCGTAGCTGCATCAAATTTCCTGCAGCCGTCGGAATAATAGTTGCGTCTAGAAAAAGATATCCTGACGAAACTCCTTCCTCTTTATCTTGGTTTTAAATTGTACTTCTGCTAAATGCTTTGCCCTGCGGAATCTAAGGAGTTTAGTGTTACCTATTTTTTTAATTCGTAAGTATAAGAAAAATGTTCTGTTAGTTTTCTAATGTCATTATTGCGAATGTGAAGTTTTCAGGAAAATGGAATCCAGAAAGTAACATTTTTAAAGCCACTAAGAGTGACTGAGTGTAATATAATATGTGGAAAATGAAAATATTATTAAGGAGAACAGGAATTAAGAAAGCAGACAATAACAATTGATATTTCCTTTATATTTTTGAACATCAATATTGACTGAAAAGCAGACAGCCGGAAGAAAATTCGACAAGAGATTAGTGCATGAAAAGAAATTGTTCACTAGAAATTGTTAAAATTTCAGTTGTAAAAGGATGAGACCTTTCAGCCAATCTAGTATTGGGCTTGAATTCATAAAGTCTAACTATCAACAATTACAGTGAAATTCTTTTTTTAAAATTAGGAACAGGGAAGCTACGCTACGTCGATCGGAAAGTGATTCATTATCTGAAAAAAATCATTTGGAATACTAAAAGAAACAAGAAAAAAGGAGATCTTAGAATATTTAAAGTTTCAAAGGATATACTGAAAGTAAGAAGGAAACAGCCACCTAACGATCAGTCATGGAAATATGGTGAGGAGTCAAATATTGAGTTACGAAGGATAAGAAGTTGGGGAGATCTTGGATCGCCCTATTCTGAAGAAACACGTTACAAACAAGAAGGAGAGGAAGTAGAGGAAATGAAACGAAAGGGACTCAGATGTTGAACTTTGCATGTCAAATCCATTTTCCGCTCAGATACCAATGATGCCGTGCATCGCAATCGTAGAATCTCCAAAAGAATAAGAAGAGAGACACAGACATTGCGAGTATCACATGATCTTAAGTCTCTTGTTGCTGTGCGACTGTGGAAATTTTGCTGGCAACCAATAATATTAATCAAATATAAAACAGTTGCAACAGATATTAAAATCGGTTCTAAAGGAACGTGATAATGATGAAAGTGTTGACTATTGAAGACTATTGAAAAAATGAAAATATCGAGTTTAATGGATCTTTAAATGTTTGATTTGTTTTACGGCATATCAAACTCAATGGGTTATTTAATGCCGACAAGATATTTACTAACCCTAATATTTTTTTTTTTCAAAAGTATATTCCTGGTAATTTTTATATTTGTTTTCAGATATCTATACCTAGTAATTTTTCAGGTTTTTTTCAAAAATGTATAGCTTCTATTTTTTTTTCAAAAATGAATTACAGGTATTTTTTTTCCAAAAAGGTATTCAATCAGTCAGTTATGCCCCACGCGCGATACACGCTTTGGCAATCATGTATCTTTCGATACATGACTGAGGAGGCATATTTTTTTCCTTTAGTAGATTGCTACTTCTATCTACAGTAGACCAGTTGCCATCCAATGATACAGAACCCGGTCTGCCCTGCTAATTACCAATGGGGAAGAAGACAATTCTTACCTTTCCCAATGATATTAGCATGTAATGGATTCGACTGGATTTCGAACTAGCCTCTCTGATTCCTCAATCCGAGCCGCTATCCATTACTCTGCCAATTACTTGCATTAAAACTAATTTATATGTTTTATAGTGCTTTTTTGGAGGGGTAACTATTTGCCCATAGCTGGGACCCTGACAGGTGCAACCACCTCGGATCAGGGTGGACCTGAGAACACCAGCACTTAAAAGGTGGTACCACACTCCTCAAGGCCTTCCGATCAAAGGCCTTGCTGTCGGATTTTGTTTATGGTCTTACCAAGGACGCGGATGTAGTTTATCGTCTTACCCTGGACGCGAATGTAGCTTATCGTTATACCCAGTACGGTTAAATGTGTGTATTCATTATTTTCATTAAAAATAGAAAATATAGCATTCAATACATTTTATTAAATGAATTTCTACTTCGTTTAAACAATTTTGAATCTTTAAATTATCCATTTTACAAAAACGGGCGATTTTCAAACCCCAATAATGTTTCGATGGTCTTACTTTGTTTTTTATTTTTCATTAACAACCATAACGATAGAATCATCTTTCAATTTGTTTATATGCTGATGACATAATTATCTACTCCTGTCTCGAGAGTAAGTCTGATCAGTTCGATAAAGTCACATTGGCGGTTGATGTCAAAAACCACCTACAGTCAGTTGTTAACTGGAGCAAAGAATGGATTGCTAATTCTAACCACTCCATAAACAAAGCAGAATGTTATAGACTGAATATGTGATCAATGAGGAACTTTAATGGAAACAGAAATAGACATATACGTAGAATCTGTTGTGGTTTCCGAGATGAAACCCGGTATCAAATGAATGACAAACGCAGGAATGAAATATAACAAATAAATGTATTGACGTAATAATGCAATTGGTAATACGGTTAGTAGATCCAGAAATGCGGTTAGTAGCAATAATAATACATATACAGTCTGGGAAATTCAGTATTGAAGTATGACTTCCTTCTGAGTCTACGTGCTCGCAACTGTGACTCCTACAAAACGGTTAACTCACACTCTCTCTCTCTCTGTTACTCTACCTCTTCTGACTCCCGGGTATTTACCGGCAGCAGTAAAAATACACACTGGTCGAGTCCACTTGTATGAAAAGAGGGTGGACCCCATAACAGAATCTGAATCCCCCAAAAAGACTGTTGAAATTCCTTGGCCAAATAATGAGGTAAGATAATTGAGAAAATTTTAAACAGTAAACCATTTGCTGACATGCGACGTGGAGGAAACCAGAACATATCCTACCTGATGAGCTTGCGTAAATTGTTGACAGAATAATGATGCGAATTCTACGGACCAAACATATGAGTAACTAAGATGTTTAGAGACAAATGGAAGCAAATATATACATATGCTTAGAATCAGGAAGAGACAGTTGAAATTTCTAGGTTCTAAAGAGAAAAATAAGAGCATGGAGAATTCGACACTCACAGGATTTGAAGGCAAGTTGAATAGAAGAAAGGAAAGAATAACTCACCTAACGAACATAAATGGGTGACAGAATAGGGAATAGCGAAACAAAATAATATATCTAAATAAGAGGTACAAAAGACAGGAAGACGTGAAGTGTCGTGAGCGTTCACGAGCTGAACGGGGCATAGCACGCATTCGACTTTGGCTTCCGTTTTTTTTTTAAACGTTCTAAATAGTGACATTTTAATTTCATGGAACTCTCAACATCCATCTGTAGAACCATATTTCTGTTGCATGAAATATTTATCTGTTGTGATATTGTCCAAAATTCACTGCCATATTGGAGCATTGATACCATAGTTCAGTGCCATTTGTTTCCATTGAATTTTTCCTATTTCTTAATATATTGCTTAACTTTAGGAACGCATCTTTCGTAATTCCAATGCGCCTTCGGGTTTCAGCTGCACATATTCTCTGCTCTCTCAAAAACTTTTCAGATATTTAAATTTTCGGCACTTGTTTAATTTTGGTGTCCAAATCGTAATTCTGTCTCTACATGTTCATCATTCTGATAATCATATATTCTGCTTTCTTACAATTTTCCCTAATATGTTTTGCTGTTCTGGTATTCAACCCTATTTTTACACTTTCATATTGTTTTGAACCCAGTTTGCGGGTTAAGTCTTTGCCCATACATAGGACCCTAACAGATCCTATCACCCCGGGTCTAGGTGAACTTAGGAACACCAGCTATTAAGAGAATGTTCCACGCCCCTGAAAACTTTCTGAGCAAATCACTTGCTGTTGGTTGCAGTTTATCGTAATTCCCAGGGCCTGAATGTAGTTTATTGTCATACGACCAGGCTTGGATGTCTGTAAGATCTTCCAGTGTAATAGAGTTGCCAGTCCATATTTTTCTCTTTCGACCTTTTTGGCAGAGTAAGTTGATAATTTGTAGCATAGCAGTGGAAAGATTATTGGATCTTCAGGCTGGTCAGTTTTATTTCACTTTTCTTTACGGTGGATATGAGGTACATTATGATAAAAGATGACAAGTCTTAATATTCTATAAATGAGAACAAAGAGAGCGCAGTTAATATACGAGGGGGTATTTGGAAGTCTTTGGTCAAACGAAGAATATCTTACTCCAAATTCTAACATTTAATATTTTGGCAAGTGTGTTGGACAAAGAAATTGCCATAACCAACAATGTTTTCCTTCTCAAAAATTAGACAATTTTTTAGATAAAAAAGGTCCATATTTAGAGATTAGTCCGCTACGTAGAACAATGTCTCAGTAATAAACTGTTTGGATATAAACAGGATTGAGTTTGTAAAGTTGTGGGGTTTGCGGACGGAAATTGGTGGAGCATGATCAAATTCCATCCGAGGGTGTGGCGTTCCCCTTCGCACAAACATCCTATGAATCTGTCTCCCGCATCTATATCTATGCGATAAATATTAGTGTAAAATGGATTCTCTAGCCTTGGGTGTCAACCAATATCGGAAAAGTAATACTGAATTCGAGACCTGCTGTATATGGGGTTGGCAACTTCACTCTGTAAAAAATACTTGTTACATATATCTCTACAGTAACTTTTAATCTGGCCCTTGTCAAATTGCAAGAAAATGGAGTGCCACTCCACTGTGCTGGCTGACTGCACAAATCCGAAAACATTAGAACACATCCTACGAAACAGACACAAATACACAATTACGAATACACTTTACCATATCATACCCGATTAGACTTATTAGAATCTCCTACCAACTTACATACATATATAATTATTTACGGTTTTAATGCACGTGATATATGACTGACCAATGAGAATCCGCCCAAACGAAATGGAAAATACCAAAGTGTTTTTTTTTTTATGCGATTTCTCTCAGTCACTGACGAAGTTTTAATAAAAGTGGAACATGTTATATTTTTAAACGTTTTCTATTTGTTCTTTATCTCATCATCCTGTCGGATTCCGATCCATATTTGATCTGCATTTCAGTTTTAACTCATCTGTTGATACGTAAATAAACTGAGACAGCTGTTTGTTTCTATTAGCAATATTTCTTCTCCATGAAAAATAAAGATCTTGAATGTTGAACATTAAGCTATAAATGTAAGTAGATTGTCAGTGATGTGCTTTCTACATTCTTTTTGGAATTGCGCCTTTAAAATATTAGCTTAACGAACATCTACATTTGATTTTGCTAATTCCATTGATGAAGGCTTTATATCTGGAATCACTTGTAATGGAAAATCTTCCAATCTTGCTTTTCGTTCAGTCAAAAAATATTTTTGATTAGTAATTGGTTTCATTAATGTCTTTATTTAATTAATCATTTAATTGGGGACTCAGACTCGACCTAAATGTTAGACAAATGAAAAATGTTATATGTTTCTTCTATGGGCTGTGTCTCTTCAGAATGTTGGCTATCATGGTTCTCGACTATTCTCAAATACCTTGCATTATTTACATTATTCGGACTGTTATACATTTCATTGTCATATTCACTATATTTTGGCGGTTGTACGCTCCGGCCTTCTTCAAATAATTGAAATTTCGAACCGAACCCTTTATTTTGGGGTAGATGTTTCTATTTCCACGTGTCATGATTCTTCGGAATGTCTCAGTTATTTCCCTTTAATTTAACTCTCAAAGTTTTGTTTCGCCACTGCTGTGGCCTGGTATTGAATTCACAGCTCTTTGTGTCTAGTCATTGGATGTAACTAACGTCTTTATCCACTGTGCCATGTGTTCTTGAAGACCTCTGATCCCGTTTATCCCTTAGTAATATTTATACTTTTACCAGGCTTTAGCAGGTACTAATTATGACACTTCCGCTTTCCAATGGCCGTTCAGATTTCGATGTTTCATCATCTATTAAAGGATTTCGCAGATAGTCAACATTCTCTAAGTGTTTTGCGTTGACATAAGAAGCTCACCCTCTTTTTCTTTTGCTGACAAACATACATTATGTTTTCTGTGAGCTCCTGTAGTATTTTGTAAAATGTCTGCTAGAAATTCTTTGTCATCTGCTTAGCTTATATAGTTAAGATTGTGCCCGGTGTTAATAATTATTAGTAGTGTGTTCTTAGGGTGATGCAAATATTGAATAAATGAAATTCTGAATAACAACCCGCCGTTCGTATTTGAAAGGATATCATTTATATACACTTTACACTAATTCTTTTACAATATGCATGGATCTACTTCGACGTAAAGTTCAGTAAATACCAGGGAACATTAAAAACATTCGTTAGATTAACATTGGGTGCTTCAGATTATAAATATAAATCCTAACGTGGTTCATATCACCTGGACATAATAGAAACTAATTTATTTTTACTGAAACATTAAAATTTGTAACGTAGAATTGATTTAAAATTAATTACTGTTGTTTATATCGCAACTTTGTAATCATCTTTCTATGATCTTCAGTAAATAAAAAGTAATGGACATAAAAGACAACTTGTCTAAACACAAAATCCCCCACATTAAAATCTAGGTCCTGTCTGTCAACGCTGCATTCTTTACTGTTTATATTCTCCATAAATATCTAATCCATACTTCTCTAAAAATCAGAAACTGCCATATTCGTTTGATTTACAATTTGAGTTGTAATAATATTCAGTTTACTTTTTACATTTACTTTCTCATTGAATTACGATAACTAATTTGACTAGTGTTTCATTAATCATAATATCTGTTGCCTGAATAGCCATATAAGCTTTCTCGTTTTAAAGAAACAGAAATATACAAGAAATAAACATTACAAATAATAATAATTGACAAAGAGTCAAATAATATTCGGAATATATGGTAATTTCTAAATGTAGATTCATGCTCTTTTTTACCTTGATCTTCAAGTCTCGTATCCCCACTGCGCAGCTTCAGAATCCAGCGCTGTACTCTCCGATCCAATGTGGATCCTACATCCCATGCTCTGGTATTGTTGACAGAAGTTTGAGAAACATTAGGATCAAGCTTGTAGTCATGTGAAAAAAGGAAACGCATCTCTTCTTTTTTCATGTTCAGGAACAGGGGTATCTACATTAAATTAACTGAGAGTACAAATTAATCAATAGAAAATACGTAATATACTATGCCTCAATTATCAGAATATATTAGAACAAAACGTGTTTATTAAAAATTGGACATTATTTTCCGAACAGATTTTTCACATCAGACTCCATGTTGCACGTCTATAAATCTACCATTCTCCCCTGAATTGAATATTGCTTCTATGTTTGGTTTGGTATTCCGTTTATATATCTCGAGATTATCGACAAAAGACAATGAAAAGTGTGTCATATTATCGATCTTAATCTGACTTCAGTTACTTTCTCACCGCCGTAGCGTAAGTTTTCTCTTTCTTTTCTATACATCTTATCATAACTGTTGTTCCAATGACCCCCCTTCCTTGTTACATCGAACACTTATTTTTAAACGTGCAACTAGATTAACACCTAGGTCATATCGTTTTATCGTTAAAATAGACGTAATCGTAATTCTATTCTGATAGTTTATTTTCTTGCACTTATAACCTGTGGAAATCTCTTCTGGTTTATTGACTGTAATTTTCAATAATTTAAATGAAACGTCAATCACCATCTCATGTCCTCATAAGCCCTGTTCTTTTATTGTTCTTTCTACAACCTAATATCTTCTTATTTTCTTTCACTCTCATTGACCAATGCGTGTTAATTCCTTTATCGCCTTGCTTGGACTGAAACTGTTAAAAGAAATACCCAATTCTGTCGCCGTAAATGCACCGTTATCAGGTTTTTATGTTTGTGTACAAGAGAAAATTTCCTTAGTCATTTCAGTCATGATTTTACAATAATGTTTTGATTCTCGAATTTAATTCGTTTCACTTTCCTAGGTGTGTTGCTTCTATACATGTTAGTGACTCATATTTTAAAGTTCATGCAAATTAAGTCATCGCTCAGGTTTTCCGTGGTACGTAGCTAAGGCAAATGTTGAATTAATCTCAGTACGATATATGGTGTGTGAAATAAGTTATTTATTTGAAATGTAATGTAACACATAGAATATACACTGCTATAAGTGGCATAGCTGGGTCAATAAAAGTTTTACATTGATAACAGATCGTGCTTGATGCGTACACTGTGTTCCCTAAATATTGATGAAATTATAGAAACAATACCTTCCAAAATTACTAAGCTATTATGCGGATACTAATTGCACAGATATGGCAATAACTATAATGTTGTCCGAATTCAGTTTAAAGGAGAAAAAACAGTTATCTGTCGGGAATGAGAAATATTAAAATCTGTGAGATCTCCGATCTTATGGGTGATGAGTCTTCTGCTGAAAACGTTCACTTGTCAAATGTGTTAATATTTATATATAAAATGAAAGTTATCTACCTATCATTTTAATCGCGCGACACTTTATTTCTAACTTGACAAATTCTTTTGATTAATTGATTAGTGGGATTCATTAATCGCTGAATTCATCAATAGATAAACAGTAAAACGGAGACGAGAGATTCTCAGTTGAAAAGCATTTAAAGTTTATGGAATGTGTATCTTTGCTTATATTGTTTGTCTATCTTGATTTTATTTTTATGTCTTTGTTTTTTAGTCTATGCCAGTGTTCTTAGAATAACGTCTTCTTCTAGACGTTACTGGGTTTTTTTTATTACTTTGTGTGTATGGCCTATTTGAATGGGTCAGAAGTTCAAATTAAAAATGAATTAGCAGAAAGGACACATGGCACAAAGGGATAAAGGCGTTTGTTAGATTCAGTGACAGGACCCAAAGAGTGTGAGTTCAATACCTGGTTAAGGCAGTGGAGAACTTAGAGTGGGGATTTAACAGGAGATAACTGATAAATGACATCCATTAAACATGGCACATGGAACTAGAACAGTCTACCCCGGTGAGCGAAATGAATGTTTCAGTTCGACATTCCAACCACCTGACGAATGCCGGAGCATACAACGTCTAAAACGTGGTAATATGGTGACAAATGTGAAGGCAGTAGTCCTAATAATATAAATAGTGTACATAATACTTCATCTCAAAAATATAGACAGATACAGAAAATAAGAAATATTTTGATGGTAATGAAAAAATTACACCCTTGTGCAAATTAATTTAAACAGCCACTTTAGACTCACTGGAGTGACAGGGTGTAATCGATTTCTAATTTTCTTCAGATTAGGCCATTTGCAGTGGTGTGCAGTCATATGAATTTAATATCAGTGTGTATGAATAAATTAGTTTGACGTGAAAAAATATTGCGTCATCCGTGATTGAATCATATCACACAAAGACGGCATTGTCTCGACTGTTGATTATTTCTCCTGCGGTTTTTGTCTGCGATGGAGATTACTCCGTTACTTACGAAAATTGTGTTGCTACACGAACACACAGGCAAGTCGTACCAGTGAGCAAATCGAAGTACTATAAAGTGGCCCGGAAACTCTCCTGATTTAAATCCAATCGAGAATCTGTGGTAAATCTGCAAGTTACGACTTCGTTGAATGGACACACGAAGAACTACCTTGTGCACCTGGTCATGTTAAATGGGAAAAATACGAAAAACGTAATTAATAACGTAATTATTCGTTTTGTTTCAATTTAAATTGCACATGCAAGTGTTGAAGTACGAAACCATGTAAAATCTTGGAGGCAGAGGTGAATATAGCCATAATCAAAGAAGGGGTTATAGGATTTCTTTTCAGTTTATTAACGATTTTTTCATCTTTTCTTTTTCACTTGCAGTACTTTTAAAAAAATATAATTACCTTTCTATACCATCAAATATTTATTTATTCATTTTATGTCAATATTTACGTATTCATACTATCTAACGGTGTTCTTTTTACGTTTGCAATTATTTTATTTTATTTTCTGAAGAAAGATTAACGGTTAAATTTATCTGATTTTATTGCTTATTTGGTTTCTGTTCAACACTTTTTAAAAACGTAAAAGCGTGGTTTGTTTATAATAAATAGATTATTGTCAATGATATTATTTTAAAACACATCACCTCCTGTATGCTAATAACTTAGCGAAGTTCCAAAAACATTTTAATTAAATCAGTAAAGCAAGTTTAATGAAGAAGAGCATCTAGAGGGACATTTAGAAAACAAAAATAATATCTCAAAGAAATCTTGAAATATGCAAAGCATCGAAAAGACTTGAAACATCTTTCAGCTCTCCCTCCTCGTTCTTGAAGAATATACAGAGTTCCCCATTAAACAAATATCATATATTACATGAAGAGTTCTATATTCCATCAACAGACATCGCTGCACTCTCGAGAAAGTAAAGGAATAAAAACATTGCTATATTTTCTTAGCTTTATATATTCTTGTTTTGATCTGTGACAATTGTGATTCGATGGATATGCTTTTTTTTTCTTTTTAACTTGTATTTAAGAGATACCTTCAGTAATTGTCAAAAACATATTTCATTGGATATCATGGATAAGAACATACAAAGTGAATATATTGATATAATGTCCCAGAATGTGGAACTGAAGAAAGAATAGGAAAGGTTAAAGTGAAAAACTGTGTTTTCATGAACATTCTCATCCATTGTACAAAAATGTATTTTCAATTACGGAGTGGGGGTTTGCTGATGTAAATGTGATGGGCAATGACTTGGTAAGTAACTCCATCAATGCCTATTCATTAGTGAACATCATTTAAAACGAGTATTGCTCTGAAAAAGACATTTAACATGTCACCTACTGATGATCATAGAAAAAGGTTCCTGTTGAGGAATTTCTATGGCCATTGTATAGTCATAGCCATGAGAAAAAAAAGCAGGGATTGCATCTTATAACTTTACAATTATAAACTGAATTATCATATATTATTTACATTATTCGGACGACTGTCCTCATATTTGTTACAACGTAATGGTCGTTGAAGGCTCCAGTCTTCTTCAGGTGGTTGGAATGTCGAACTGAACACTTTATTTCGCTCATTGGCGTAGACTGTTCTAGTTCCACGTGTCATGTTTATTTCATGTTAATTTCCCTTTGAATGTTCCCTTAGCAGGGTATTGAACTCACACTCTTTGTGTCTCGTCACTGGATCTAACTAACGCCTTTATGCATTATGCCATGAGTCCTTGAGGACAGCGGTGTATGTATTTCTGGATATTATAAACCTAATGCATTCAGCAAACCTTTTTACCAGTGCTCATATTGCAATTTTTTTAAGTTATCATGTATGTTTTTACCAGAGCTTATATTGCAATTATCATAATTTACGTTTATCTTTTGGATTGAATGTGATAACAGGTAGAAAAAATCTCAAAATCCGTTTACAATATTTTAAAATGTCGTAATTACTTACATTACGTCGTCTTACTCCTGATTGAGTAACGCAATTACAGAACATGTTTTTGCATTTGCAGCAAGTTTCCTCTTTTGTTTGGTTGCTATGTTTATTCTAATGCGCATGTGTGATCCCTGAAATATTTAATTGTTCAGCAACAAATATGGCTGACGTAAACTTGAATACGTTCAAACCTTAGCAAATTGAGCGATCTTTAGATGTACAAATTCATTCAATTGTGACAGAAATCATTTTTACATTAACTGAGATAGGGAATGACAAATCTGTTCTGTAATTTGAATTCCACATTATAATTTAAAGTAAACTATTGTTGAGAATAAACTGCTTGCATATATGTTAAACAACCTTCGTAAATTGAACTCAGGACAAAAATCTAAATATACCACTCTAAACCGCATAGCGTATTATATGAAACAATTATACTGTAAATCTTTTACAATCATGCAAATAACTTTAAGACAGCTACAAAATTTCTCTTCTAATAAACTCTATTGTCTTTTGTTATGTAAAAAATAATTATGTCTGTTTTGTTTTCATCACACTAATAAATGTGTTAATGAACGAAACAGACTGGAAGCTGAGAATGTATATTCATGTGTTTCCTTTATTTTGTTTCAACAGCAAAGACACTATGCAGCATTTAGACGGGGACTATACGTAGTTTTAAAACGTTGTATCACCTGAAAATTAATTTTCGACTTGCCACTTCGTGTTAGCACACTTAATTAAGTTTCCTTGATTTATGGCCGGCCGGAAAAGTAGGACTACAAATTCACTCTTCGTGAATATCTGCAGAAAATAGAATTATACAGCTGTATATAAAAACAGAAGCACTTTTTCAGGTTCACATCAATCAGACGTCTTGACTCTCACTACTAGAATTTTGTCCAGGTAAAATATTTTAGGTGCTAATAACCACAATTGATAATCTATGCAATATAGGCAAAATGAAAGTGTCCAAAATTCATTGGTCATATCATGTTTCTTCCTTTATGTGCCGTATCCCTTTAGGACGTGAGCGGTCATGGCTCTCCACAAATTCCTTCTTTTTGGAACTCATAGGATTTTTTTACTTTTCCTCGCTCATCTAAACACTGTTCCATTACTTATTTACAAATACTCGTTAGGGAAGTTGAGATCTGTTTTCTTCTGTCCCACTTGGCTTCACCATGCCCTGTGAGTGACATTTTTTTTTAAAGCCCTCGTTGTTGCTCAGATATTTGTTGGCACTTTTCTTGGCTTCCGTTGCTTCAAGTCTCTTCTTCATCTGTGAGGGGATTTTCTAGCAATCACTGCCATATAGGAGAACTGATATTACATAACAGTTCAGTACTCTTTTCTTTGTTTCTGTTGCTAAAAACCTCTTCTTAATCTAATTTGAGAATGCCTAGCATTCAGTGTCCTATAGTAGGGCTGACATTATGTGACATTTCGTTTTCCATTATCAGTTATGATATTTCTTCGATCGAAATTGAATGCTGAAGAAAGATTAGTATTTCTAAATTTAACTCATCAATGTCTAGTTAAGAAGCTGTTTTGATTGTTAAAAATAATTATAATAAACAATGATTAGAATTTTCTTTTCAGTGAAAGTGATTTTTCACTATGACAATGTGAAATTCTGGTAAGCTTGGAATGCCGTGCACAGAAAAATTGCGAGCTAATTTCTGTCATGATCCGACCCAAAACCTACTGTATAGATATACAGTCTGCCCAGTAAAGAAGCAGTAAATTCAAAGAGCCTTGAGATAACTGTTTAAAACTGGTGACGGATGAAGTAACTGAAAAATTCAGGAATAATTTCTGCACATTTCGTCAATATCCACGTCGGATATTCTTTGAAAGTCCCACATCTAGACGCTCAAAATTGAGTTAAGGCAAAACGAAAGACGAAAGTTGTCAACAGATAAGCTTTACATGATGAGTCAAATGATTGAAAAGAAATTAATCAATAATAATAGAATCAATCAAAATTAAGGTCATGAATATTCAAAATATTTATTCAAGATCAGTTATTCTTGAACGATAAAACCCTGATAATAATTTTATCACTTTTTTTTTTATTATACAGCCTATTGTTGAATAATATACACCCTAGTGCAAATTAATTAAAACAAAACGAATAATTCCGTTTTTATATACTTTTTGTATTTTTCTAATGAAACCTTACTCGGTGCACATGTTAGTGCTTCGTATGTCCATTCCGCGAAGTCGTTTCTTGCAGACTGACCACAGATTTTCGATTGGATTTAAATCAGGAGAGTTTCCGGATCAGTCTTTGATTTGATCACTGGTAAGATTTTCCAGTGTTTTCGTGAAGCGTTACAATTTTCTTCATTGGAATAACGTCCATCGCAGACAATGACCGTAGGACAACTAATCGACGGCCGAGACAATAGTGTTTGGGTGTGATAAAAAATTGATGCAATCAGGGATGATGTAATAGTTTTCTAACTAATTTTACAAACTAATTTAATCATACACCCCGAAAATAGATTTGTATTACTGCACACCTCTCCAAATGACCTAATCTGAAGAAAAAATCGATTACAGCTTTTAACGTCAGTATAACCAAAATTGACCATATAATAAAAGAAAGGAAACTAAATCTGTTGTTTCATTTAATTTGTACAAGGCTGTATGCATGTGCAGTGAAAGGAATATAAACTCATTAAATATATATTAAATGAGCTTAGAAAACTAAATGATGTGAATTTATAAATGGATGAAGGACGGTGTCGATAATAAGATATCCTTTTCTTAATTGTAGGTTTAGGAATATATATTTGAAAATGTTTCTTTATCTGTTGGTGTCGTAGAATTATGAGATATGTATGTGTGCAGTAAGTTAGGAGATTGCATGATGTAATATTATTTGTCAGGTTTATTCGGTGCAACATGAGATTGCTGGGGTCAAAATGTCCCCTCAATTGGAAGGAAATGCGTTATGTCTCTAAGGGCTACAGTAGGTAATAAAAGGTGAAACTGGAAGATACATCTACTCCTATTTTTATATACTTATTTGGCAACGCCATCGAGTAGCCAGCAGCAAAAGTTTTGGCAGAAATGCGGTGGAATTTCCAAGAAAGTTATGTGACAAACGCAAAATAAGGACAAGATCAAATTTATAGATCAAACAATAAGACAATAACAATAGCTCAATGACACCCACTATGATACAATGTATATACAAATTCCATAACATAGTCTGCATCGGATTAATACCGGAAATTGTTTATGCTATCGGAAGATGTGAAAAATTGATGCGATAAATGTCGTAAAACATTAAATATATAAACACACACACACACACACACACACACATATATATATATATATATATATATATATATATATATATATATATATATATATACTCGATTCTCCTGTAAGAGGGTCAAGCAGATCAGTTCCTTGAAACCGAAAGCCCGACAACAGCAGCTTAAAATTTTTAAAGTATATATATATATATATATATATATATATATATATATATATATATATATATATATATATATACATGTGTGTGTGTGTGTGTGTGTGTGTGTGTGTGTGTGTGTGTGTGCGTGTGTTGTGGTTGTGTGTGTGTGCGTGTGTGTGTTGTGTTGTGTGTGTGTGTGTGTGTGTGTGTGTGTGTGTGTGTGTGTGTGTGTGTGTGTGGTCGTGTGACGCGCTACATTCATATTAAACAGCACCGACACATGTACATGGACATTACCTGAAAAGCAGTACGCTCGATAAAAAAATCAAAGAGTTCAAAATTCATACACATAGACTATCAATAAAATTGAATATTCTTTGAAAATCGCTTATGAAAAAGAAGAAAAACTTAGACACATTAGACTTAGATTATACTCTATTACATTATATTTATATATAAAAATTTCCTGGAGACAAGAAAATAGTCAGAAATGTACAAATTATCTTGAAGAACTGTTAACAATTTTTTTACTGCTAACAAATTTGTATTCATATATGTATAACTAGCAATAGAGCCCGGCGTTGCCCAGGGATGTAACAGTAAGAGATAGATCAAGTATCGACCTTCATAAAGACTGAAAAATAAAATTGACAAAGATTATTGTTTAAGGTTGTTTTGTTTTATAACGAATTGTTCAAACTCAAACAAAAACATTGTTTTCAATCGTTATGAGTCTATCGATTGAATATAATTTTATTATAAAGAATTGTCTTGTAAATGGAATTTTTAAAACATTCTGAATGTAAGAATAAAGAAAGAAGTGTGCAAGACAATAAAAAACACTACCTGCCAAAAAAAAAAGTGAAGTTTGGTTGAAATCGGTTGAAAAATGTAGGAAATCCGATCCCATATATAAAGGAAAACACACACACACACAAACAACATGGGTTTTATAATAAGCATAACTCGATATGTGTTGTCCCCCTTTCATTCTGGTGACAGAATCGTGTTTTCAAATTGATTCTGTGCAAAAACAATTGTGTTTTTTCGATTTTTGGCACTGTCAGAACCACTGCAAGGTAATTTTACGCAGTCTTGTGAAGTTTTGTTGAAATCGGTTGATAAATGTAGGAAATCTGATCCAATATATAAACGTACAGACACACACACACACAATCTGCGTTTTATAATAAGTAAGATATGAGACCTTTAGTTTATACTTGTATATATATATATATATATATATATATATATATATATATATATATATATATATATATATATATTATGTAATGGATTAAATCTGACAAATATTTAATATTTCTTTTTATACATTATTTTTTATGGAAACGAATTATTTGAGTAAATGCTTGTTTTTTTGTTTTTTTTGTTAATTAAACATTATTAAATATATTTAGGCCAGTAAATGTATTTAATACTGTCTAATTAAAAAAGTATCCATAAAAATAACATATAAACAGAAAATATATGTATGTATTAAAAAGAAGAATATGTATGTATTAAAAAGAAGAATATGTATATATTAAAAGAAGAATATATATATATATATATATATATATATATATATATATATATATATATATATATATATATGTATTTAAAAAAAAAATAATGACGTAATAATGTCGTTTTTTTGACGTTAAAAAATGACATTACTACGTCATTATTTTTGTATATATATATATATATATATATATATATATATATATATACGTATAAAGATATACGCTGCGTGCCAAATTATTATCAAGATAACATTTTTTCTAATATTTCAAAAACCATCTAATCAATTCACACAAAATTTTCACAATGTTGGCAACACCGAGCTGCGCAATCACTAAAATTTTCGTATTGATCTGCACAATGTAAACAAACTGGCGCCATATTTGTTATCAGCATGGTGATTTAAGTGTGCCAAATTATTAGAAAGCTTTAGTAAAATTCCTAGAATTGAGCAAACAAAACGTTTATTAATGTTGCACATGAATGTCTATGATCAAAAGAAGCTAATAAATAAGATAATCAAACAAATAATAACAGATACAAAAAAGGAACAGTTTTAAACAAATTAATAGGGAATGTGCTTTCCATGTTTTGAAATTACTTGAAGAAGTCGGCGATTCATAGAATTTGTTAATTGTAGGATGTCATCTGCTGTATTGCCGCGAGATATGTCAAGAATTGCTTCCCACAACTTAGCGTTGCTTCTGAATAATCGTCCGTTGGCGTACAGTCTTTGCTTCATGATGCGCCAAAGGTTTTCGATTTGGTTCAAATCCGGAGAACTTGCTGGCCACTTCATTTTCCGCGGTCCCTCGAAGCCTAACTGTTTCAAATATTCAGTAGTCTTGTGAGCAGTTTGTGAGGGAGCAATATCTTGCATAAAAACAATGGCCCTTCCGAAGGCAACTCTTTGCCTTTTCATCCACAGTTCAAGATGTTCCTTCATAAACGCGATGTATGCATCAGCAGTCATTTTGACACCATCTGGTACTCTCCATGGGCCCACTAATGTTTTTTCAATAATACCACCCCAGATCATTATGCCTCCACCGCTTTGTTGGCGTCTCAAACGCTCATGGCAATTTTGTCCGTTCATTACACAGCGTTTGCACCACCTATCTGGCCCATCCATTGTTGTTTGAGTTTCATCTGTGAACAAAATTTTAGAGAAGTCAATCTTCATTCAGCCCATTTCAATCGGTTTTGAATGTGATTTCTCGTCAACGGATTCTCCGATACAGGTTTGACTATTTCCTTCAGATACCAACACCGAGTACTTTTAGACACAGCAGGATCCCCAATGCGACTGAAAAGCTATTGACTGATAAGTCCTGGGTTCTTCGTGGCCTCTCGTTTAAGTCGTGACATGAGACGATGTGAAATAACCCTCGAGCTTTATCTGCCCTTTTGCGTACTTGTGTAGGGTCGGCGGGGAACTTTTTCACTGTTTGATGCGACCTCCCTATCATTTTAGAAATTTCTAGGGTAGATTTACCTTTTGAGAGTTCTGAGGTGATAGTTTTTTTTCAGCATCACTTAAACTGCTTTTAAGGTCCATTTTTCACTAAATTCTTACACCTTTCTAATAATTTGTAGGTCAAATCACTGTGCTGATAACAAATATAGTGCAAGTTTGCTTATATTGCGCGGACCATTACGAAAATTTTAGTGATTGCGCAGGTCAGTGTTGCCAATATTGTGTGAAAATTTTGCGTGAATTGATTCGATGGTTTTGAAATATTAGAAAAAAGTTATCTCGATGATAATTTGGAACGCAGTATATATATATATATATTTATATTTAAGAAATGGACAAGGTCCGACAATTTTTTATTAAAGACATATTTTTATATTTAACGTTGTTATTTTATAGATAAATATTTAAGCAAATGCTCTGTTTATGATAAAAGTATTAAATAACATTTAAAATTCATAAAAATATTCGTTCTTTAACAGGATTCGAACCTGCATCCTATACGGAACCGTCATATACGCTATGCCTTACCGCTAGGCTATTCGGTATATATATTATATATAAACTAATATTCCATAATCTCGTATATTCAAACTGTTCTGGCGTATCGAATATGACGTCATATGTTAAAAATGGACAAGGTCCGATAATATATATTAAAGACATATTTTTATGTTTAACGTTGTTATTTTATAGATATATATATTTAAGCAAAATATATGTTTATGATAAACAGTATTAAATAACATTTACCGGCCTGAATATAATAGTTGGAGTTTATAAGCAGTAAATACCTTATATATATTGGTTCTTTGGTAGCTCAAACGGTAAAGGCACGTCAGCGTATATTTAAATATATACATTTGATTCATTTCTTGTTTATATATATTTAAAAATGTTTTAATATCTGTATATTTATCAATTATATGAACACACAGACACACACACGCACCATATATATATATACACACACACACACATATATATATATATATATATATATATATATATATATATATATATATATATATATATATATAGATAAAAGTTATAGTTGTACCAATAGAGCAAAATGTATATTTTTTTTTTTTAAAAGTTTGCGGTTTCTCTCTTTATATATATACATATATATATATATATATTAAAAAGAATATATTTTTATTTTTATATATATATATATTAATAAACAGTATAAATATACATACCCGCCTGAATGTCTGAAAATTTTCATATATTCGAACCTATCCTATACGGAACCGTCATATACGCTGACGTGCCTTATGTTATATATATAAGAAGTTCGGTATAAACTCAATTTTCCATGAATATGTGTATATTCATATATATATAAAATTCAGGCCGGTAAATGTTATTTAATATGTTTATATAAACAGATTTGCTTATATCTATAAATAAAACGTTAAACATAAAATATAATATATATATATATATATATATAAAAAGAAGAATATATATATATATATATATAAAAAGAATATATATATATATATTAAAAGAAGAATATATATATATATATTAAAAGAAGAATATATGTATATATATATATATTAAAAGAAAAATATATGTATATATATATATATATTAAAAGAAGAATATATTTATATATATATATATATATTAAAAGAAGAATATATGTATATATATATATTAAAAGAAGAATATATATATATATATATATTAAAAGAATATATATATATATATATATATATAAAAAGAAGAATATATGTATATATATATTAAAATAAGAATATATGTATATATATATATATTAAAAGAAGAATATATATATATATATATATTAAAAGAATATATATATATATATATATATATATTTTAGAAGAATATATGTATACATATACATATATACTAGAAGTAGAGCCCGTGGATGTAACAGTAAGAGATATATCAAGTATCGACCATCATAAAGACTGAAAAATAAAATTGACAAAGATTATTGTTTAAGGTTGACGGACACGCATGTCTTAATTAGTTTTTTTTTTTTTTTACGAATTGGTCAAATCCAAATTCAAACAAAACTTTGTTTACAGTCTATCGATTGGTGAATAGAATTTTATTATAAACTATTGTCTTGTAAATGGAATTTTTAAAGCATTCTGAATGTAAATAAAGAAAAAATTGTGCAAGACAATAAGAAATAAAAAAAAAAGTGGATGTTTGTTTTATCGGCTGAAAAATGTACGGAATCCGATCCCATATATAAAGGAACACACACACACACACCCACACACACATAAACAACCTGGGTTTTTTAACCTAAGTCACTCCACGGAATCGCTAAAACATAGTGCATAGTCTGATGAAAAAGACGGCAAAGTTTATGAAAACAAAATTTTATCGTCAAAATGCTTATGTTTTTATGAAGAGGATAGACTAATTTTTTTTTTTTATTATTTTTTTAAAATTTTTCCATCTTTTAGAATATTCTAAATTTTGATTTAAAAAAAAAACCTTGTTTCTCTTTGTCGCAACAAAGGGTAGTAAATAACATAGATAATTTTTAGCGCGTTTTTTTGTATTTACACATATTAATTTGGAAAATCTTGAAAAAATAAAAATAATTGTTCGATGTTAATGAAACTTTCAGAAACTATTCACAGATTATCGAAATTATTATAAATATGTTTTTTTTTTTTTATTAAAGTCATGGCACAAATATTTTTTTATATTTATTAACACACCCATAACTAATTTTATGAAAAACTCTAGAAATTCGAGACCATCGGTTTTAGTGATTACAATAGTTAAAAGCACAAGGCTTTGAAGAATGAAAAATCATGTTTTTTTTTTGTTTTTTTGTTTTTTTTGGCCAACGTACCGGAAAATCAGCTGTGTATTACAATATACAAAACTCAATAAAACAAATATATTATTTAGTTTCAAATGCTTTTATTTGTTTTAATTTGTTTTTATGAATATGGACAATATTTTCTGAAAGCAAAACTTTTTTTCAATAAAAATTGAATTTTTAATACAATTATTTCTTATTTCTTTAATTTTAAAAAGATTTTTTAAAAATGTTTAAATTGAATTTTAAAAAATATTTTGACATTAGTTAAAAGCAACATCAACCTTTCAAAATGTCCGTGTTAGATTGTCATTGAAAATTGTATAATTTGGACCAATCAGATTAGCCATGGTAATTAAGAAATGTAATTTTTGTGTTTATAGTCGGACAGTAATTATCAAGTACGGAAGACCAACCAGAATACAATTTAGTTGCATTATTCGAGTTCAGCATTGTTCTCCGCTGTTAAGCCCTTTACTTTTGCGAAACACGTATGGAGATGTTAATTTGAGTTTTCAATTTCAACTGAGAAGGGTACATACAAGTAGCAGTATCATCTTATGAAATTTAACTACTGCTAAACTTTAATTTATATGATCTTATTTTTATATTAATCTCAGTTATGACATTTTTCCATAAATGAAATATCAAAATTAATAATAAAATGAATGGAAATACAAATAACACAGTAAAATGTAATAAATGTACATAAAATTATAGTATTTTATGTACAATTCTGATAAAATTTCATAAGAAAGGTACCTAAATTAATGAGATACCTTTTTCTTATGAAATTTAATCTCACTATTAACAGTCTTATTTTTTAATTTCTTTATAAAGCATCGTAAACGTAAAATGAAAGCTAAGTACAAAAAAAAAATAAAAATAAAAATTAGAGCGCTAAAGTTTTCCTTAAAAGTAACAAGGTAAATAATTTGTTCACTTAAATAATTTCACTTCCTTCCATCCGTAGAAAGAATTCTCCTCCCGTAAGTTATCTAAACGTCATGAATGTGCCTTTCGTCAATCGTCAAGCGACGCGAAAGATTATGACATGCTTTGTTTTATTTTCAAATTAATTTTTTTCGGAGCAGAAGCTAAGTTAAACTTGGCTAAAAATATTTTAAATAAACAGTATAATTTCTGTTTTTATTAAAATCAGTTTTGAAAAATTGATAATTGATTTTTAAAAGAATATCAAATATTTTAATCTTTTTTATCAAATCGAAAAAAAATGATTGAAAATGATTATCTGTCCTTTTTTGACCAAAAAAAAACAATATTTTTAACGAAAATTTCAGACGTGCTAGGAACGATTAAAAATGTAAAAATTACCCCCAAAATACTTTTGATCTTTCCTCTTTAATAATAATATGAACATTAGACGATAAAATTTTGTTTTCGTCAAGTTCGGCGTCTTTTTCATCATGCTATGCTCTTTTGTTTACATTTTCGTGGGTGAGTTGTCCCCTTTCATTCTCACGATGTGTCTTAATCGTGTTTTTCAAAATGATTTTATTAAAAAACAACTGTGTTTTTCCCATTTTCGGACCCGTTAGAACCACCACAAGGTAATTTTATGTAGTCCTGTGAAGTTTTGTTGAAATCGGCTAAAAAATGTAGGAAATTCGATCCAACATATAAACGTTACAGACACACACACACACAAACTGCGTTTTATGATAAGTAAGATAAAACACAGTGAATTCTGGTAATAATTGCTACTTACAGAAAACTAAAAAATTGTTTCAATGGTTAGGAATAATTTGTATGTATATTTGCATGTATAGATTATTATTTAATTATTGTTGTTGATTTTTCTGTTATTATTATTAGTAGTATATATATATATATATATATATATATATATATATATATATATATATATGTGTGTACTAGTTGTTATTGTAGCGATATATTTCATTATTATTTTATTATTATTATTATTGTTATAATATATATATATATATATATATATATATATATATATATATATATATATATATATATGAAGAAAATATACTGAAAAAACAAACAAAAATCCTAATATGCGATTATGCTGTTTTAATGTTTAATGTCAACGTTGGACGTTTCGGTCCAATAGACCATCTTCAGGACATATTCATAAAACTTAATTAACATAGACCATATACAATTCAACATGGTCTATCATGGAAATATTAAAGCAAGTTTTTTTTTGGTTTGTTTAATAGTGAGCATCTGTTTTGCATTCTTTTGGATTACCTGAACGTCTTGAAATCTTTTCCCTTTCAAGTGGGATTTGATTTTCTGAAGTGGAAAAAAAAAACAAAGACAGAGGTGGATATTTTGGTGGATATCTAGCCTGTGGAAAGTTGTACTTGGCCAATAATTGCTATACAAGCAATTGTCACTGATGGAATCTTTGTGAGATGGCCACAGTTTTCACCCTTTCTTTCCAAGCATTACTAAGAACAACGGAATTGAGCAAGTACTTGATAACGTAGTTTGTATGCATAACAGAGTCTAAGTCCGTCTTTGTCACGGGGCATCACTCTGCGTACTTCACATTAATTACCATAGCAAATGTCTCGACATGTTTTTGATCAGGTCTCGTATATAACCATGGTAAATTACGATCTCTTGCGGCCATGCAAATCGTTGGTGGTTTATATTTGAGAATGATTTACAGACTGAATGGACGACAGATCTTCTTTCTTAGGTTTCTTTTTGTTCGCTTTATTTCATGATGGATGAAGCTCAAAAGAGAATGATGTGTAGAAGATGAATGTCACAAGGTGGGTCAACTATATATTACCACGTGCTGTTTTCTCTCCCCCCAGCAACGAATGTCAGCTTGAAATGCGTCTTTCCTCTTCTATTACTCCCACACTACTGACCGAGTTTTTCAAAATAAGATTCAACATAGAATAAGAAAATATATCTCTACGCTTGCGTGGTTTAAGCACCGCTACTCAATTAGAATCTTAAATAGTTTTACCAGTACTGTAGAGATTGTCTTTTGGGGCTTACCTATGCATTCTGTAACACCCTTTATTTATATGATATTATATATCTATACATATAAATAGAGCTATTCAGTATTATGATACCGGTATTACAATGTAAGCATACAACAGCATTTTTAATCTGCGATAGATATTATATCACCGTAAAGTGGTGGACCGAAAAATGTTTAACAATGAATGAATAAATAAATGGAAAATAGATTACTAGATATCGCACATCGATTTTCAAAATTGATGTTTCTTTTTTTAATTTATTCTAGAGCCAGGAGTGATAATAACTTAAATGCTGTTTTGTTTTATCAACGACATTTTTCTCATCCTTGCTCTTCTTCACCTTGCGTTTTATATTTTGCATGTTTTTAAAGTCCTAATAACATTATGTACACAGGGATTATTTGAAATCACATGACAAAAATATGCTACAGGATGCATAAAATCTTATAATTAAACATGAATATTAGAAAAAGAAGAGATAGGACGAATACAAAAAAATGAATCCGCTTTAGCAGAGGAAGAAGAACCCAATAAATAAAACCAACTAGGATATTAATATATGCGTTAAGATCGAAATTGGGCAAGGCAAACAAAAGCAATGTAGTGTATGAAAAACAATGGAGGAGCTCAATTAAATAAAATATATATCAGTGGTATGTACTAGAACACATTAATAGATCTATCTTCATAGCAATGCCAAAAAACGCCAGCTGAAAATGAATGTGATAATCAGCGTAAAAATCAATAAAAATAATCTTATAATTAGAATTTTTATGAAAGGAGATCATAACAGACTTAGAGCAAAAAATAGAGTCGAATAAGTATGCCTTTCTTCAAGGCAGTGTAACAAATATATATATATATATATATATATATATATATATATATATATATATATATATATATATATATATATATATAATACAAATACAAAAAAAAAAACTATCATGACGTTTTAAAAACTTGTAATAAGCCATGGCGCAAAAAAATGAATTCTGGGAAACATTGATTTATACAATAAAGATATTAGAATAACACAGAAGAGTTACTCGAAGGAAATCACCTCTGTGCAGAAAGAAATTAATTCATCAAGGACACAAAGAAACAAAAGGAGTAGAACATGGTTGCGTTTTCTGAACGGACATATTTCATCTATAACAACGAAATGATCCTAAAGGAAATGGAAGCCGTAATAGAATTTAATATCAGATATTATGATACGCTGATGAGAAATTGTTTCTAGTGGTCTCATAAGGAAAACATGAAAAATCTCCGTGAGAGTCTAAAAATGAAAATGGATGACTATTACTGTTAGAAAGCATTATGTATAGTTATCAGCTAGAGTAAAATCTAATGTTAGAGACGTTAGAACCAATTACAAACTGACATTTATCTATGTTGATAATGAGAGGCAGAAACCTAAAAACGCCTTTGGATAGAGAACGATCCAAACAAGAAAGTAAACACAGTATTTGGACATCACGTTCGATGGAAAAAAAAAAAAAAATGAAAATCGTCATATCTCTAACTCTGTATACATGTTCATAATGAACAATTTCCCTACAGGTGAAAAAAAAGCGCGAAGTGACGCTGATGTAGTTTCTATAGACGGATTCTGTCGTCCTGGGTATTAAATAAATTACATCCGGTAGCAAACCTCTCATTGGGAGGTTTTGAGGAGTGCGCTAGAAGATAGACGTTTTAATTGCTGTTTTTCCCCGGTTCACCCTGAACTCTCAAGCAAAATTCAAATCATTATGAACGTATAAAAATACACTTTTTAATAAGAATACAATACATTTTCATAGCAAAAAAAATTACTATCAGTACATTATTGGAAAAGTAAGATAAAATTATCAGCAAAACATTTCAACGTATTAATATTTTGCACTTGTTAACATTTTTAGGGAGCGGTTTTAAATTATAAAAAGTAGAATGAAATAAAATCCATTCAAAATAAAGAAACCTTTTAACATATCTTTTTCGCCTAAACAGCAAGGATATTGCATCAATACATATTTTTTTCTGCTTCGCTTTGGGGAAACATTTTCCATTTTTACCTTTAGGTGACATTGATTGAGCGACAGATAACTTAATTCATAAATTTAGGTATATACATTAAAAAAACGCGAACTTTCTTGTCTAACGAATTATTTGTAATGTGTCACATAAAGAATGGAAACAAGAGGAAGAAATGACGACCTCTTTAATTTTGGTCTTCATGTTGCTTTCGTAATTTCCTTTTCCATATTTTTATCAAGTTTTAAAAATGAAGAAAATCCTAAATCACATTTTTCATGCACTGACATTCAAATGCTATCAATTATCAATTATCAATTATCAATTATCAATTATCAAGCCGATATTTATTCAAGCGCTAGTGAAGTGTTAAAAAAAATCTGTTTTAGGCAAATAAGTTTCTAAAATATAAATTATGATTTCATAAATAATATACATCAAAAATTATTCTACTGGATTAGTTGGGAAATAAACTAATCAAAGATCTACGCAAATGATTTATGTTTGATACATAAAATGTATAGTGTATAAATAATACGAAAGGTTTGAGACCTCGGCTTGCCAACAATAATGTACAACCAATTCTGGTCAGAGGTTTACGGAAAAACTGAAAACTGAATGCTAACTTAACGCCACGAATATTCATAGGAAATAGATAGGCACGAAAAAAAAAAAAATCAAAATATTAGCTTAATAAACTCATTACTTTATTGGTTAATAAACCGTTTTCCCAATTTTTAAATATCTACTTTGTTGAAGTAAAATATTGAATCTTTTTGGGAGAGATCGCCGAAAATTTCATTGCAGGCAATAAACGTAGGTGTTTATTTTCAGAAAGGCTTCTGTGCGTCAACTGGTCACAGTTCAGTGGATGATAATTGGCCCCTAATCATGATCAGAAGCGTTTTTGTTTTTGCTGTAACACAAGTGAAATTAGTTTAAATATTATTCGTTTTCAAATCAGAATAAACAAGCATGCCAGGTCCATAAAAGCAAACAACCAGGGATAGTTGTGACATCGATAAATATATATTCAAAGATAAGCAATATAGGCTGTGACAGGATGAGTCAAAGTTCGATTTGTTTTGGTAGGTTATATTTGTTGCGTAGATCCCTTGACACCATGGTCTTCAGCTGTCACTAAATCTAGTGATGATTTCTTAAAATCTGTGTCTTCCCCTTGTTTGGATGAGATCTGTTGGTTGGCATAAAATACTGAAAAATTGTCGCTTCCATTCATGACCCGTATATATCCCAAAATCTATGGAAAATGGAACACTTTTTGATCAAGGGCAATTTTTCCATAATTGCTTTCATGAGAATTCTGTAATTGTCCGACTGATGCTCTAGATGACACATTCGCTCAACATGAACCAATTGAGTATTCATGGTGTGTCGTATATAACGGCCAATTAATCCTTCACGTTTGGAACATCAATATCTAATTTAGTCTGTATGGTTTGAAAAGTTCAAGAAGCATAGAATAATATACACCCTTGTGCAAATTAATTGAAACAATCGCTTTAGTTTCCTTTTCTTTCACCAAACGGTCAGTTTGAAACCCGCTGGAGTGACAACGTGTAATCGATTTCTTTTTTTCTTCACATTCGGTCATTTGCAGTGGCATGCCGTAATACGAATCTATTTTTGAAGTGTATGATGAAATTTGTTTGGCATTGAAAAATATTACGTCATCCGTGATTGCATCAGATTTTTATCACGACCAGACAATATTGTTTCCACTGTCGATTAGTTGTCCTAGGTCCATTATTTGCAATCGACGTTACTCCAAGAAAGAGTACGAAAACTGTAACGTTGGATGAACAGAGTGGAAATTGTTACCAGTGATCAAATCAAAGTACTATAGACTGGCCAAGAAACTCTCCTGATTTAAATCCAATCGAAAAAATGACTTCGTGGAATAAACATACGAAGTACTATCATGAGCACTGGGTCATGTTTCATTGGAAAAATACGAAAAATGTAAATAATAACGGAATTATTCGATTTGTTTCAATTAATATCCACAAGGGTGTATCATAGAATTGTTTTCGCCATTTGTACGATTCAATACTCATATCATTCAATATCCATGTGAGGGTAGAGATGGTTTGTTAAATCTTAAGTTGGATATCCATTTTATAAATGTGGAGTCAAAGCTCTTATTATGCATATCTTATATTATGCCACTTGCAACTATACACATATATATGTATGTGTGTGTATCTGCATGTAAACTACATTATTTATATACATTTAATATTGATTAAATTTATACATAATCTGAGTTATGTAAATATATATCCGTCAGTGTATATTTCACAATAACCTTTTAATTTAATAGAATCTGAATATTTAATAAAAGTAAATGTTTTGCAATAACTCCAATGGAATAAAATATATTCAATATACGCAATTATTTTAATAAAAACATCGACTCTCATAAATATATATCTTAAAGTTATCTCATGAAGATATTTTTTATAATGTAATGAATATATATATATATATATATATATATATATATATATATATATATATATATATATATATATATATATATGTAATGAATGGATATTCATTACGATAAACGTTATATCATTATTTTTATTTTCTTAAACAGCGAAATAAATAACAACGAGTCTAGATTGATAACTTCTACAAAATAAACTGTGTCTTCGAAAGTTGTATCGTCTTTTTTAGCAGTGAAATCGTTTCTATATCCGAAATGTGCTTTTACCGAAATTTCAAGATGGGACTTCTACGAAATAAGTTGTGTGCCCGAAACATAAGAAACATGGAAAAGTGGATATATATTCGATTCCTATCGTAGGTATAATTTTTATTTCGAATATATTTTCAATCTTGGCTAGTTGATAGCATTTCCATTGTTTAATGAAATAAAATAAAAAAAGGAATATCAACTCAAATCGATGTACCAACGGAAATTAACGTTAATCGACACAAAAATCCTTTTTTCTTTAATAACATTTGCTTGAATATCTATCTATCTATCTATCTATCTATCTATCTATATATATATATATATATATATATATATATATATATATATATATATATATATATATGATAATACGATATGGTAATCCATATGGAATTTCCAGGAGGATATTAATCGAGGGAGAGCTCTATGTCAAAAGATAGAGAAAAAGTATTATTAATTAAAGAATATCAAACACTTCAAATACCATGGATAATAATTTTTTTTTTTATTTCATGAGAGCGGTAAAAAAGCAGATCTTAATCTTCAAGACCTATAAACAAAATCAAGATTTTCTTTGTAACTCTTGAAGATTGAGAGCTGCTTTTTTAAAGCTATCATGAAAAAAAATTATACCCATGGGATTTTAAGTGTTTGATTTTCGTTAATAATAATAATAATAATAATAATAATAATAATAATAATTATGATTATTATTATTATTGTAATAATATTGGCACTCACTGAATATAAAACCCGACATGACAGAATGGGCCAATATCTGCACTGGAAAATCTGCAACTTCTACCGGAAAGAAACTGAAAGAAACTGGTATGAACACCATCCAGACCCGGTTAGGGAGATAGGACCAGTTACAATTCTATGGGACTACAAAATACACACTGACAGAACAATCAAAGCCAACCGCCCAGATATTGTTATTAAAGACAACAAACAAAAACGGTGCCTCCTTATTGATATGGCAGTGTATCTTTGAAGATATTCAAAAACCTGTCAAATTACAAGGACCTTGAAATAGAAATCTCGAGAATGTGGCATATGGGAACATCAACAATCCCTGTTGTAGTTGAAGCCCTAGGACTGGTTGGAAAAGATTGCAGTAGACTAATTGAAGGGATTCCTGGAAGTCCATGCCTCAAGGAGATACAAAAATTGTTATGACAAGTACAACCCACACTTTACGAAGGGCTTTATCTATGTATTTTTTTTTTTTTTTCAGTGGAAAGTGTCATGCTGCCATTTCTAACCTTGGGTCCCTAGGCGGGACCCGGAAAGAAATGTAAACGCCAGAAATCAAAAAAAAAAAAAAATAATAATCTTAATAATATATATATATATATATATATATATATATATATATATATATATATATATATATGCATATTGTTTAAAAATTTATTTTTTTTTTAATCATTGCAACACCAACAAGTCAACAAAACTGAGCTTGAAAGAAAATAACAAAAGAATTATTAGGTGCGATAAAAATAAAAATGAAAAAAACAGAATTCAACGATTTGCATTGGATTTACCTTTTTTGAAAAACGACTGTAAAGCAAGAAGGTGAATGTGAGTTCCACTGGTGAGTAGTGTGAGAAAAGTAAATGTGAGCAAAGAACAAGTAATTTTAACTGTATAATTATAAACACTTGACGCTGATTTGATACTGCGCTTAAATTCATAGATACTTAGTACCATTTAGTTGAAGAAGACAAGGAAAGTATCTATAGAAATGGCACAAGAAACCTGCATTAAGGCCGTGGGAATGTGACTGAAGCTGAGATGCCAAGAAATGACAAATAAAATTGTAGATTCTTCTTTGAATTTCACAAGGATCGCTAAGTATAGTGCATGAGGTTTAGGTCATGTGTGACAGCGATATTCAAAGAATAGTTGAATGGTAGATTTATAAATAAGTAAGATATTTCGAGCGAGAAAAAATGTCTCAGAGATTCAATTCCCCGCCCAGCAGGCCAAGCATTTGATTCGATAAAATTGTTATATATATATACTTCAGCTCTCAATGTTACCATATCCAAAAGTTTAGACTTACTATTAAGACAGGAGTAAATAATTGTTATCAGCATAGATACTGAGGTGTAATCTGAGGACATCAGAAAGTTAGTTGACGAAAATTAGGAGAGAGGACAAAAATACAACTGCATTAATACGAAAAGATCTACAAGAGTTGCCGTTAAATATAACATTCATTAGCGATTTGGTGAATAAGACTGAGTCTGTTAGAAGATTCGTCCAGAAATACCATAACCATTCAACTTATGAAAAAGACCAGTATACCAAGCCCTATCGATTACCTAGGTGATATCCAAACAAACAACGTTATCTTCAGCATTCTTATCTAAAACTTGATAGATTGTTTCAGCAATAATCTTTAGTGCATCAGCAATTGTTCGATGGAAGTAAAAACTATATTGGTTATCTGAATGAAAACCTTGCGAGTTGAGATATTTTCAGGGGATACAACTGATAGCAGAGCAAGCGTGTTCAATAACAAAAATAGAGGGTTTAAAGCTATAAACATTGTAGGCATGCAGTGTTGGTCATCTGTCCAAAATCTAGCTAGCTAGCCCAGTCTGTTCATATCTATCTATCTATCTATCTATCTATCTATCTATCTATCTATCTATCTATCTATCTCTATATATCTATCTCTGTCTGTTCACATCTATTTCAGACTATATATATATATATATATATATATATATATATATATATATATATATATATATATATATTCTATCAAGGTCAGTCTGTTTACATCTATCTATCTATCTAGCTAGCTCTCTATGTGTGTATATGTGTATTCGGTACAGAAATGAAATGAATGCATTAAATAATTTTCAGTGATAATAGACATATATGAATTTATGTCTTGTCACACTGATGAGTTGTGAAACAGCAAAACAGTCAGTCTGCGGATGACAATATATACAATTAATATAAAACAATGTACACACACGCACATACACACACAGACGTAGGATATTACATCGAAAACTCATCATGTTTTCGATGAAATGTAATAAAATAAATAATATTGCTCTACTTTGTATTGATCCCTCTTTTAAAATTAAATTCTAATCGATTCGTTCTCATATTCACTATATATATATATATATAGATAGATAGATAGATAGATAGATAGATAGATAGATAGATAAACCTAGTGAGCCAGACAAACCTACCTAGGTTTTACCTAAACGGATCGTCAGGGAAAGCCGGCTAAAGAGGCAAAGGGAAACGCATATTAATAGGCGATAGCCAAAATTATACCACGTGACCACAGAAAGAAAAACACAAAACACCGGGGTGGGTTGGGGGGTTTAAAGATTTATTCAACAAAAAGGGGAGGGATACTAAAATACGAACATTAAGGTGGAATGACAAATAAGCAGGAAAATTCGTCTTAATTTAGTAACCAAGATTTTTTATGCCTACATATGTTAAGAATTTCGGTTTTAGAGTTTAATAGCTGGTTAGGTTGATTATATAAAGCTATGGCTAATTTCTCCTCTGTACATAATTTACAAAATTTTTGTCCTGCTTTATATTTGGGGCATTTTTTTAATATTTCCCATTTAAGGGTGGGGTCTATATTATCTTCTTGTCTGGTTTTCCATACATAGGTGTATAGCGTGGTACTATGTTTAGTTTTTTTCGTTTTTAAAACCTACTCGTGTGGTTATAGTATTTTTTTTTAATTTATCCTGAGTAGCACCTATGTATATTTTAGGGCTAGTATCCTCCCTATCCTTATAAATTCTTGCTGACATTTTTCCTTTTATGGGCAGATATTTTTGTTTCTACAATTACAAGTAGGAGGGTTACTGCGTAGATTATCCCTAGTTTTTTTTTCTTATTCAATCCACTAATTAAGGTCTACATTAGGCATGCAACAATAACTAAGTTTTACATTATTTTTATTGAATATTTTATGTAACTCAGTTTTTTGGGGGAAATGTTGCTGTAATAAGCAAAATAATATTTTGCCATTTTTTGTTTTTACCGCTAAATTAAAAGGAGGGTTAAACCACAAAATATTTCTCTGCCTATTGTTACGTTTGTTCTGAGTACTCTTATAACTATTTATGTCAATATATTCCAATTTAATTTTATATCCACTCTTAGATAGGGCTTCCTCATAACTTGTTTCATTGGCCTCAAAAATGCCTCTATTGGGGGAATTAGTTGAAAGTCTATAACTAATGTTTTTGGAATATGCCTTATGATATGGGCTGGGTGATTTGATTTTACGTTTAAATATTGGGGTTCCTGATTCTCTTATTACGGGGATATAGTACCATTTTGTAAATTCAACGTAATGTCTAAATAGTTAGTAATTTTAAAATTAGTTTCTATTTCGTGATTAAATCCGAATTTTCTAAAAAATCAGTGTAGTTTTTTAAAGGATAGTGTCACATTTTTTAGGGTTACTCTTATCCACTATAATTAAACCGTCGTCGCGGTATAACCCATGGTTATTAAAATATATATATTCATTAAGTTTGTGGAGCAGCAGGAACCCTACTACCTCGCACACCTCTGCTCCATCATATGCTCCCATAGGGTTGTCAAAACAGTTAACATTATCTTTTTTTTATCCATATTGCATTAGTGTGGAATAGCAATGTTTTTCTGCAATGTCTCATTATGTTTATTTTACCATCCGGATTTTGGATGTATTCTTTAGCTAAGCTGAGGGCTTCATTAAGAGTTTTCTCTGAGATAGACGGGTAATATTCCTTAATATCATACCTAATGAATGAGCACTTCTCATTTTTGTTGTAATTTTGAAACCATTTAATACAATCCTTAGTCGGAAAGTCCTAAGGGATTTACATATATCCTGCAGAAACATCTTACTTATCTTACTTAATTCTGTTTTGGTAGGGTTTATGAGTCCATATTCAGGGTTATTAATAAAATTACTTTTATGATCTTTCATGGTGATAAAGCAAGTATTTAAGTTTATTTTCTCAACCCGATTACCTAATTCAAATTTATTAATTAAGATACTAGCCTCTTTGTTAATTTTAGTCTCTCTGTCATTTGGGGCTTTTATATAATGTTTTATTACTTCTTTATGTAATATTTTTTTGTATTTATTGGGGCTCATTTTATATAAGAATTTAGATTTATCGGCTTTTACGTAGATGTTCTTATCTTCTTTTATTTCTTTTCTGTTTTTAGTAATTTGTTGTTGCACATTATTATTTCTTATTTTTCTATATTTTAATTTTTTAATGATGCCGATTAATTCTGATTCGAAGTTATTGAGTTCCTTAACATACGGGGGATGGGCATTGGTCTTAAATCCATAGCTCTCGTTGGTTTTGCTATTAGGTTTATTATTTAGACGAAAATATGCTCTCCACCTCATATTTAATATAAACTTTTCTATTTTTCTTAGTAAACATATCGAATACACACACACCCACACACACCCACCCACACACACACACACACACACACATATATATATATATATATATATATATATATATATATATATATATATATATTCGATCTGAGACAGGACGTCTAATACTTAAGCTAATGCAAATTAACTTATACTGGTTTATCGAAAGAAAATTTCGCTTTTCTTCACGAACAACTGTAATTTTTTTCCAATATTCCTCGTCTCATCAATCCATTTTGCATCCACTTTCTACTTTCAATTACTATTACACCGAAAGAGTCACTTTATCCCATTTGCGAATGTCTCTCGTATTTTAGTTAGAATTTCATTCTTTTGAAATAATTTTATCATGTAGGAAATGCTATGATGAGCAGGCTCACAAAATCCATTCATGCATGCACTTTACATGCGCCCAAACAGAAAGAAAAGATATCCATTAACCATTTACCACAAAAAAATAAAAATTTTTCTTACTTTTTCTCTGACGATACCTCAGCAATATCTATTCGAATTGGAATTTCAAATATTATATTATTGATATCGTAAAGCTGTAAAAACTTATCCAGCTTATAGAGATAGATCATTTGAATATGGACCAAAGGAAAACTTTTCAGATTTTGCGTGTTTCTCTCTACAAAATAATACCGAATATTATTTTGAGTAATGAAGGTTTTGCCATTATTACTTGTTTGTTTATAAAAATCCTCAAAATTCTTGTAAACAAAGATTGTTTTGATATCTACAGGACGAACTGATGCCCTATGAATACTGTTTGGCTATAATCCCATAAAAGTACAGAGAAACATACTTCATATTCTTCATAGAAAACTACCGGTCACTGTTTTTGTGAAATAATAAAGAATAATAATTTTCACAGTGAAATATATAGATCTGTGCAAACATTATAATTCCTTTGTAGACTATAGTTCGAATGCATAATAATACAGAATTGTTTTTATGGAACATTTTGAACAAACCTTACAGTTGTGGTTATCAATACAAGATTACCAAATTTAGAAATTATTATTAATAATAAAAGGGATAGAACTGACTATAATATGTATTCTTCAGATCATCAAATATACGGTAGAAATCAATGTTACCCTTGTCTTCAAAATTAGTAGCTACTTGATATGAAAATTAATATGCAACACTAATTTTACCTGAAAAATAACAGCAAAACCGACGCTAGAAGGAGATGTGACACTGTGGCGGACTTCACCACATTAATTTAACTTTAGATTAGGAAACAGGGCTAATGCAGAAAAGGATAACCAAAAAGACATTGTTATACATAAAATATGTATTTAACAAGATGTACAACATCAAACAATGATGTGAAAGAAAACATGCATTTCAGTAAGAAAAGTTTGAATAAAACAAGATTTGTCTCTTTTAACTGTTAATTTAGTGTTCCAAATTTCACTGGAAGAATGTTCATGAAAGTCTCTTGTAATGTTTGTTCTTGAAAGCTTTTGCTGTGTAAGAAAGGAGTATGCGAATGCATACAAGGTATGTTCACATGTGAGTGATGTGTGTGAGTGAGAATTTTGGGGCAAGGTTTCAACTGTCGTGGATTCGTTTCTCACTAAAAAGGGTTAGAAAATTCTTGCTTAAATAAGTGACTGTAGGATCCAGATCGCTGCGCGGGAAGAATTATTCTTCACGTGCGGACGATCTAATTGGTTTGCATCGACCAATCAGCGAGCGAGCTTTGGGGAGACTTAAGAAAGCTTCTGTGATCTCTTTCTCCCAAAAGTAAACGAAACTGACTACATAAAAATAGAAAGATCACAAAATTGTGGCATTGCTGCGATTTGTAAATTGTCTATAATAATGTAGTGGTGATTAATTAACCAATGAGTGCTTGGCGTTGTATGGGATTTGTATTTTTGTATGTTTATGTATGTATGTATGTTCGTGCGTGTGATAGATTTGCACAACACTATCTCCAATAAATTGGTTTAAATTGGCATGATAAAATGATATGCCTGGAAGTTTGAAAAAAAATAACAGAAAAAATAAAATCGATTTTAATATTTTTATTACCAATATATCTTTTAAATAAAATTTCTACAGGCCATGAAATAAACATTACATCAAAGCAAAAAAATAATCTGTGTGGCCTGATGGTAGAAAAATGGAAATAAACAGCGTTTTAAATAGGAAAGTATATGCGTTTTTGCTGAAGTCTTTTGTTCTAAACATTTCTGTATCTATTCTATCCTCATTAATCACCTGAAAGAACCCTTTCTTTGAATTTAAACCATGTATTGAGGGAGATAGTGCCTCATCTCCTTCCAGCAACGTTTTGCTATGTGCGGACTTAGGTTTTTAAAATCATTCAGTGTTCAAACAGGATACGTATTTTTATACAAGTCAAGGCCAATATACCTGTTCTACAATATATTTTAAATAGTAATATATAGTGTATATACATTAGTATATATTAAAATTGAAACAGCTCACTATCTACTTTCCTTTGGAGCAATTATTGGTTCGAACTTCGTGTTGTTTTTTTGTGGCTGTGTGCCATTAGAAATTGCTTGGCGTGCCATGTGTGACGTCGTCCCCTTTGACGTTCTATTCTGGTCTACCACGGCACCAACTGTGACGTCCCTAAACAGAACCAATTGAACGTCCTTGCCGCGGCGCCAGCTGTTTGCTCCTCGCTGCTCCGTTCGGGTGTCGCTCCTCCAAACGTGACGTCCGCCTGTCGCGTCAGTCGTGTTGTCTCGTCCTGTGACGACCAACTGGCTTGGTATCGGTCGCGGCACTCAAATGTGACGTTTTAACCTTTTGGTGATTCGGGTGGGAATCTGGTTAGATTTGATATCAGCCTCGTCGTTCCCAACTCGCTTCCAACGCCTGGTTACCAAGGTAACTGCATTGATCTCCAGTCTGCCTACCCACGTTGTGAATTGATCTTAGGCAGACGAGATCAAACAGTTGTTGGGGCCGTAATGCAAACCGAGTTCAACGTGGGTGATACCACACAAATATGCATGAAAGAAAATAAAATGAAAACTCAAAAGTTCAAAGTATCAAAGAAAAATGTAACAAACTTTATGTCTAGTTGTTCGATACATAGGACTGCATCTATCTCCCGACCCGTTCTGTGGATTGTGACACGTCGTTTTCCGTTAGGCAAGTTTTAACGCTTCAAGTTGTTTGCTCTCTAAGAAATTGGTGTTTCGGTGTGTCTTTGGACGAAAGTCGAAAAAACTTATTGTCGTGGTCTGGATCTAAGTCGCTCTTCAAAATAATTGTTCTTGGGTTGAAGAGGATTCCGGAATTTGCGTGAATCTTGGTCAGCTATCTGCGAGGCGGCTTCAACTGAGACTGACTCTTCGCTGCAACTCCAACTCAAACTGAAATTGAACTGAACTGATTTCTGCTCGTTGTGGCTTCGCTTATATGGACGCCGACCAAAACCGGGGTGGGTCTGTCGGCGTCGCGGTTTCCTCGATAATTCTAAATACATATCCACCTCTCTGGTTAGGAATTTTCACTTTTTTCCATTTTTGGGAAACTTTCCTCACTCCCACCTTCTCACCATACTTCAGAGGGCGTGAACTGCCCTCCCCACATCTTCGTAGCAGCTTCTCATACCTACACTCTGGTTGGGGGGCGACAGCCTCCTTCGTGCGTCTCGTGATCACCACTTGACCAATGATCGGGCGTGGACGAATCCGCGGCTTTGTTCCAGGAAAAAAAATATCTTGTTTAACTAAAAAAAAATTATCCCTTCTTTTCCTTTTCTTCTTCTTAATCGCCGTTATCATTTCTCTAGCCGCAAACGGGACAATATGAACAATGGCGGTCATAACTCTTGTTCTACACGTGGTTTTCGTCAGGTATTTTATCGCTAATTATCCGAGTGTAGTCTTCTTAACACGGCCAACGTCGCCCCGAAAAAATTTCTAAATTCCCATTCATTTCCCTTCGGTACATATTTCTGATAACATAATTTTATTATCGCTGGCCAAGGATGTTCCGTCGAAGGAAACTCGTGGGTGGCTTTTAATTTTTTCATATCTGTCCAAAGTCCTTCTAGTTGCCTGTTTTTCGTCACTTATCGAAATAACATTTTCATTTGAATTTTTCTTTGGCCAGTCGGTCTGTAGTTGATAATAAGATGCCTTCCCATACCAATAGTTTGTTTGTTTTCATATCCTTAGATAGCACAGCCGTCGCCAAAACATATCTGATTCTTACTTTCTTTCTCTTTCTTTTTACTCAGAATTTCCCTGTCATTGTAATGACACCCTTTCGCCATTTGTTACTTATCAAAATACCCCTTATCCATTGTCTCTTAGCCGTGTGTTTGTCTTCTGCTTATCATCCACGATTCGGTCCTTAGCGTCTCCTTTTCTTCTTTTCTTTCTTTTCTTTTTCTGCCTCGTTAAATGGTGCCACACATGTGTGTCACGCGTGCCGTATGTTGCAGACTCCTGCTTTAGCGAAATAATATTCTTCTATTAATGTATTCCATTTCGGTTTCACTTTATTAAATAAAAATTATGCGGCATGAGATCATTTCACTTCCTTATCTATTCTTAAATTGAAATTATTTCTAATGTATTTTCTCTAATTTTTCGCCGCGGAAAAAAATGTTCAAAATTTATAATAAAGAATAAGACACTATTAAACTACTATCTTTATTTTATTCTGGATTTGTAACACGGTCAGTGTTTCTTGAAACAAAATGGCACCTATTATATTCATAGTTTCATTAATTTGTGGGAATTATCAATGAATAATCTCACACTTATCTACATGGCTATTGGGTTCATTTTTGGCAAATAAGAAGCAAAATTGTTATAAAAAGCACATTATATATCCAGAAAGGCAGCATTATTTTCATTGGCGCAGCTTCTTCTCATTTGTATAAAAAAGATATGAAAAAAAAAATAAAAACTTGTAATTCCAACAGATAATTTCTTGTTAAAACAGATATATTTCGGAAAGCTTTTGCAATCCTTGATAACTTTTGAGAAATAAATGAAACAGTGACTAAGCTACATTGCATACGTTATAAATTCAAATTAACGGAAAAAAAATTTCGATCGAATTGTGTTCGTGAGACATGCGTAAGCTGAAAGCATGAGAATTGCTTAAAGAAAGAAATGTTATCTCCAAACTAGAGCAGAAAAAAATACTCTTAATTTTTTCGATCGATCTTTTTTTTTTTAATTTGAATTTATAATGTATACAATGTAGATTATTCACTGTTTTATTTATTTCTCAAGAGTTATCAAAGATGGAAAAAGCTTTCCGAAATATATCTCTTTTAACAATAAAATATCCGTTGGAATTACAAGTTTTTATTCATTTAAATTCAACTTAACCAATGGAATCAAGCGTTTTTACAAAAAAGATATTGCCTATTTATGGTGTATTAAACATTCTAGAAATTAGATTTATATCGGAAACTATTATAGCTGAGAAAATAAGAAAATATCATATTTTTACCTTTAAAAGGGTAATTTTGTATTATTTACATACAACCTACCTAAGAAGTAAAATTCTGACAATTGTGTGCTAGTTATAACTAGATAGATATACATGGACACGCATATATATATATATATATATATATATATATATATATATATATATATATATATATATATATAAAATATAGTTTTATAGTTTTATGGCATGGTATATTTATTATTTAAAGTACTCAGTACCAGGAATTGAGCGTAAGTAAATATAAAATTGGACATTGAAGGTAACACCCAGGAGTGATTGTTTAATGTTAAACATTGACAGGCTGTTTCACGCTAAACGTAGTCGTCGGGCACATGACCTGACGAGGGGGTTTAGCATAAAACAGGTTGTCGCCCTGAGATTTAATTTCAAATGTCCAGTTGTTAAATTAAGATTTGAACCGTTGTAGTTTAGATATCTTGCTGGAATTCTTCGACGGATTTATAACAATAACAATGTATAATTAGTCTCCATGCTTAACAGAAGAATCGTGATGAAAGCGATCATAAACGAAAATGAGATGTTCATCATCAATTAATTTTGGCTAAAGATCGGAAGGTTATGAAAAAATTTCATAAACACTCACACATAAACACAGGCGTACATCCATATATATATATATATATATATATATATATATATATATATATATATATATATATATATATATATATATACTATGTTAATCTATTTATTAAAGACATTTTTATGTTTAACGTTCTTTTTTTATAGATACAAGTCTTTAAGTAAATGCTCTCTTTATGATAAACAGTATTAAATAACATTTACCGGCCTGAATTGTTAAGCTATGAAGAACTTGGTAATCCGTATGGGTTCTCCCAAGGAGGATGGAATTCTGAGAGCTCAGTGTAAATCCAGAGCTAATATTTTATTTCAATTTTAATTTCATTTTTGTTTGATTTCATTTTTGAAGTCCTATTTGATGCTCCGGCGTCCTTTAAAAGGGTTCTGCTGAAATAAATTATTATATTAGTAACTTAAAGTAGTCTATTTTTTTATTTATATATATATATATATATATATATATATATATATATATATATATATATATATATATATATGTTTGTATGTGTACATGTGTGTGTGTGTGTACACGTGTGTGTTTTTCCAGGATCATTTTCCAACTTATTGTAGGTGATCTTCGCCATCTAACCATCTGACATGTCTTGGAGTAACAATGTCCCTCAGTCGTTTCACATAGGATTTCATTTTTCAATCCCCCCCTTCTTTTTGTACTATCATAGCGGAAATTCCTCTCCCAGGTACCAAACGTCGTATGGGTTGAGTTGGGTCTTTTCTATTTGGTCTCTTTAGCACTAAGTTGAAATGATGATCCCACTTCCCGCTGTGACATGCTGATCCTGTTTTCCTCTCCACTGACCCCTCTTTTTAAAATTTGTGAGGACAGGAAGTCTGGCACAAATTGATTTTAACCTGTTCTATTTCTAGCTGAATAAATCAAATGTTTTTTTTTGTGATCCTTAGAACAAATGGTGTCGTGATGGCTAAATATTTTGTGGTATGGACAATTTTGATGTTACCGCCGGTATATATATATATATATATATATATATATATATATATATATATATATATATATATATATATATATATATAAATATATGGATATAGATCCGACAGTATGGAAAAACAAAAATCCGAATATGCAAATATGCTGTTTTAATGTTGTTGACATTGAAGCAACATGAAAACAGCATATTTGCATATTCTAATTTTTGTTTTTCCATATATTTTTCTTCACATATATATATATATATATGTGTGTGTGTGTGTGTGTGTGTGTGTGTGTGTGTGTGTGTGTCTTCATGCAAAAAGTTTAGATTCAAAAGAATGGACCATGTCTCTCTGTTTAAATTCTTATTAATTTTTTTTCCAATTTTCGGAATAGGTCTTGCGTCTTGTGCATGAAGTTGTGGATAAACTGCCCGAAGTACATATTTTGTTATTTTTTGCACAATTAATTTCGAACATCGGAGTCATTTTCAAGAACCAATGTCGTGTCTGTGTGGTTGTGAAATTTCTTTGTCTACATCATGATATTCTTTGTAACACCAGAAATTTTAAATAATCTCGCATGAAGTCATGTGTAACCCTTAAAGGTAACGAGTCTACTCAAAAAGAATGCGATTTACTTATCTATTTCCTCTTTTATTGTTCTTCGACCGTCCCTCCCTGAAGTTGCTTGGTACATAATCAAGCCTCTTAACAACTATTTTTATTCAGTCATATAGACACTTTTCTACCCTTTGTTTTTTCACCATACATTTTAATTATCGATCAGTTAATTAGCTTCCATTACGACCCAATTCTTTTACATACAATAATAAACCTCTAAACAGATATATACTATTACTAGTTAATCAGATCCATGAATACGAAATGTCCACTGATTAATTATTTTTACTTTTTTCAAATGCCCCAGATTTTAAAAGCCGACAACAGTCATTCCTGTACAATAGACGTTAGCTAAATTATGAAGCATTACATTTTATTGCTTTTTTATAAAATTGCATTCAATAATTATCTGGAATGCCTCGGAGTTGTTTATTTATTAGCTTGCTTTTTAAATGCATTCGATATTAGTAATGTGGATTGTTGTCAAAGAGTAATTACTATTTGCCAGTTCGAAATTTCTCAATTATATTTTAATTTTTATTTAATATTTTATTATATTTATACAGTGACATGTTATTCGAATTTGCATTACTACATTTGCTAAAAATGCAATTTTAGAACGCTGCTATTAACATCATCAGTTTTTCTCGAAAACTAAATAAAATACACCATCGTTCTGTTGTTTCTCTCCTTTTCGTTATCAGTGTGGACTTAAAAAATGACTTCTTTAGTTAACATCAATTTGACTCTGTTTTGCTTTGTTTTTAGTTTATTGTGCAAGCTGAAGAGAGAACTTGTACGAAAAAAAAATCTTTTAATCTCGGTTGTCGATCTTTTCCGTAAACAAGACGCCCTGCAGTTTCAAAGAAGTAGCCAGCTTGAGTTAAATGTAAACAAATTTAATAGGCTATCACATGATTCGGACGTTAAAAAGACGTATCATTGCTAAACTTTGAAAAGACGCGTTTGAAAGTGCCAAAATATGACTTAAAAAACTTTTATATCTTCATTTGGAATGTCTTCTTTACTCCATATTGCATGAATTTTCCAAAAAAATATCTGCTATTACCCGAATGCGTAAAAGACAATAGCGTTAAATACGAAAGCAAATTAGAGATATTGGTTTAGTACACATAAACAAGAGAATACAAAATGCCCAATATATGGATGTGCAAAGGACACTTGAAAAAGAAAAATCAATTAAGAGATATTGCATTTCAGAACGAAGTTTCAAAACAGAGAAGAAACAGGAAAATAATAAATAGCACCTGCGTCGAAACAGAGATCAATGGTAATCGGATAAAAAGTAAGAATTTAGTAAGAATAAAAAAAAAATATACATGTAGAAAGAAGCACGGATTCGAATATACACACAGATAGTACTAGTAAAATCTGATACTTTTACAAGTATATAAATGTATAATCTTCTTTTAAAGAACAGTAAGTGTGCAGCTGTATTTAGTGTAGATTGACTTTCTGTTTTATCCCAGTTACACGCTTTATTTGATCATAAAGTACTAGAGTAGCGGTATATCATGTCTCTCCCACAGTTCCTCTGTAAACAGCGTGATTGTTTGCTTGGGCTTGCTATCATTACTTTCTAGTAATCTCCCCTGTTTTTCTCCCTTCTGTATCATCTCATAAATCATTCGCTAATTGAAATTTAATGTATTTTACTATTTTATCCCGGTTAATAACTTTGAAGAACGAGAAGGAAATCGGTTGATTTCCACTTTCATTTTTTAAACTATCAGTTTTTAATTATTATTATCTATAAAAGGCAGAATGTGTGTGTGTGTGTGTGTGTGTGTGTGTGTGTGTAAAAAATGCACGGCCGCAAGTTTCGACGGATTTGCACCAAAATATACATGCACATGCTCCAAGTTATTGGAAAGGCCACGACCGACCTTGCATTCCCCAACTCCCATCGATAGTGGAAATAATCGATGTTTTCATGCTTCTACAGAAGTTTTCATGTAGTTTGCGGCCATTTTCTACTGGCCAGAGTGAGCGCCTATAGCTGGCTGCCACGAATAAGCAGGACGATTTTAGTGACCAGCATGAGATCCAATAGCTAACTGACACGAATGTTAGCTAGCATGTTAGCATGCAACAAAAAATCTGCATTCGTCACAAATGGAAAAATTTAAATCTCCATGGCACTTTACTCCAGTTGGCTCATTCGTTTGATTAAACTCAACGTTGATTCTGATTCCGCTGAACTGGGTTGGGTGTGAAAAAGTATTTGTATTTTTTTTAAAGTATTCTATTTTTATTCGGTTTTTCCAGTTTCGAATCCTTTTTTTAAAGCTGATCGTTTTGTGTTCATTTTGTTTAGTTCTTTTTTCGTAACATTTAATGTTTAGTAAAGAGCTTAGAAAAGTACGCAGTGTGAGATAGGCAAGAAGTAAAGCATGTAGCAACATCAGCAGGGTAAAGAGCACTCCTTTAAAAGCAAGGAAGCGCAAAAATATTTTAAGTCAAATGATAGCGATTGCTGTATGAGTCGTACGATTTTTGAATCAAGCACGGGCAACACCGGACCATGCTGCTAGTGCCAAATAATATTCAGTTTAATGTTTTTACAGCAGCAATCTTATTCTTTTTCGTCGTCATCTATGTGTCTCTCGAAAGTATAATGGAAGGAATACAAACAGATCGATCCATCTGAAACAGAAAATGTAAATATTGTAATTGTAAACAAGGACCGGAATATATTTTATAGAAATCTTAAATATACTGAGAATATTTATTTAACAGATATTATAACTTAGAGAGATTAGATTGCTGCCCTATCGAGAAAGCATCTTGTTTCTCAACAAGAATCTCCAGGTATGAATGATTTGTAAATCCATATTATAAGGATAAGGAATATGGCGGGCGTATTATATATTTCGCTTCATTGAATACCAGAAAAATCATTTTATTGATCATACATTCTTTTTATCATAGATATGTTTTTCATTATGCAATGATCAAACATATATATATATATATATATATATATATATATATATATATATATATAACATTATATAATCAGAAAAAAAAAAATTTTTAATTCGACATAATTACCATTACCCCGTGTAAAATGTGCTCGGAGATTTACCATATGAGGAATCTGTTAGCAGATCACTGGAAAGCTAATAATAGAAAGTTAATGAATAGCCGCTCAGGTTGAGAAATCGAAGAGCCGAGTTCGAATTTCAGTCGAATCCATTACATTTACATACGTGCTAATACCCGTGGGAAAGGTATGAATCCTCTGCTCTTCCCCCAGCTATGGTTAATTAGAAGGATATATTGGGTTCTATAATCTTGGATGGCAACTGGTCTACCGCAGAACGAAATTTAAACCTACTAAAGGAAAAGAAATCTGCCTCGTCAGTCATGTATCGAACGATTCATGATCGGCTACGCGTGTAACAGGCATGGCACATAATTGACTGTCATGTTTACACAGTTTTCAAACGAAAGATAATACATTACAGTATCAGTTAGCAGGCTTGGATTGATCAAGAAGAAAACATCAGAATTTTATTGTTGAGGCTTTTAATTTGAGATGTAAATAAAAACTGTAAATATTTTGTTTAGGAGAATAGACTAAATCATTTTCATTCCCAACAATTCGCAATCAGAAACAGACTGCCTAATATATTTCAAATAATATTGAAAATTATTTCCTAATTATTATCTAAACTGGATTCTTTTATAATTTTTTTTTTTTAGCTATGCTGCATTTCAGTAGAATGCAAGTGTTTATCCACATGTGTATCAATATGTGTTCAGGAAAACTCAACTTTGTTTTGTTTGTCCTTTTTAAAGTTGTCATTAGATCTGATCTAAACAACCAAACACACTGAACAAGGATACTTCTTCTTTTCTATCTTGTTCGTCTTAGAGATAACTGTTTTCATCGACAATCTATTTCCACTTATTGCTGGTTATATACATTTGTTGGTTTGTTTAATTTCACGATTCATATTTGCATAATAACGATGTTATTTTTTCTTTTTTGATTTTTTGATATTTTAATTTCCTTTCAATGTGCATTTCATTTCATACCATCTTTCTTAGAATTATACTCAAATACATAGGTCCATCTGAGAAGCAAATTTGATTGACTGTTCGGAAAAAAGGCAAAATAATTTATTATGTAGACAAATATTTAATATCGTTATCAGTATGTATCATTAAATATATTTATCCTTTTATAGTGTGTCTATATCAAAGTGATTCCTTTTCTTTTGAGATGTTGGTCTACACTTCATTAAAAAATGTTTGTTTACGTTTCCGATTTATAATGAATGAAAAAGATTTGTTAGGAGTTTACTGTTACGTTTTTGTATCTAATGATGAGGAATCTTAGCTTCATGTAATAGAGCTTCCTCTCCTATGACAAATATATTACTTTTCAGCAAATATCTGTTATCGGATTTTACTTAACCCGATCCTGAAGAACGTATAAATAATTTTCTGAAATGTTTTCCCAGAAGATTTGAGAGACCAGTGAGAAAAAATAGTCTTTCTCCATCATCTAAAATGCCAATTATTTTTTCTTATTGAGCTGTGATTCTGCCCCAAGTGGATTTTATTCTGGTTGATATTGCATAAATAACAGATATCTCACTATTGACGTTGGGTTACTATAAAATAAACGTGTAAGATAGTATAAAATATAGGCTTTTGCCGATGGAGATAAGCCTGTATAATATGCTGTCTTATTGTCGTATAATCTTGAAAAATTATTCTGTGATATTAAAATGATCGTTATATACAAACTTTAATATCTATTGAGAAACTAGATCAACTCTCTTCTATACACGGGTTAACATATTGGAACGAAATCAGAATGAAGTCGACATTGGCTTCGTTTGGTGAAAATGGCTTCAAATGAGTCTATCAAAGTTTTCATTCATTTTCTATTAATGGAAAACTAATCAACGTAGGAAGATGGCGACTGTCTATTGTTTGATGTACATCCGTTAGGACGTTTTCCACTAAACTCAATGATTCTTACAAACTTCACAAATGTTTCCAGATTCAGGAACGCTGTGAAGAGCCATGCACATTCTCTTTAATTTGTTGCATTGTTAAAAACTTTCTTGTCAACAGCGATAGTTAGAAAGGGGAGGGAAATGTACTGGACTGTAATAATACGATGGAATTTCATTTCGTACTAACTACACACACACACACACACACACATATATATATATATATTAGTCTGCTTAATTTAATTAACAATGTTTACTGAAAATCAGAGAATCCATAAAATAACGTATCCATAAAAAAAACGTATAAACAGAAAAAAATATCAAAATATTTGTCGGATTTAATCTATTTCATCTAATATGCTGTCATAGTATACGTTAGGTAACGTTTCGGAACTGAAATGCTATATCGAGAAAAATCGACGAGGATGTATGTTGATAAGCAGTAATTTGAACTTTGCTAACCTCTGTCGCTGAATAGTCCACGCCAGATGTAGGTTTCGGTAGGGATAAGGATTCAATTCCTGACGGAGAACGCATATTTTCTACGAACTTTTTCGAAGATTCAAGCTGGTAAATGTAATTAGTACTGTTTAATTAAAAACAGAGCACTTACTCAAGGAAAATGGATACACAAAACTAAAGTATAATCAGAATATATTAAAATATTGTCGCATTTAATCCATTCAATATATATATATATATATATATATATATATATGAAAGGCAGGATGTGTGTGTGTGTGTGTGTGTGTGTGTGTGTGTGTGTGTGTGTGTGTGTGTGTGTGTGACGAATGCACGGCCGCAATTTTAGACGGATTTGAACCAAAATTTACATGCACATGCTCCAAGGCCAAGACCGAATTGCATTTCCCAACTCCCATCAATAGTGGAAAGAATCGATATTTTCATGCTTCTACGGCAGTTTTCATATAGTTTGCGGCCATTTTCTACTGGCCAGAGTGAGAGCCTATAGCTGGCTGCCACGAATAAGCAGGAAGATTCTATTGGTCAGCGTGAGAGCCAACAGCTGACTGACACGAATGTTAACTAGCATGCTAGCATGCAAAAGAAAATCGATAGCTGCATTCGTCACAGGCCGGAAAAATTTAAATCTGCATGGCACTTTACTCCAATTGGCTCATTCGCTTGCTTAAACTCATCGTTGATTCTGATTCTGCAGAACTGGGTTGTGTGTGAAAAAGTATTTGTTGTTAACATTCTTTTTTCATTCGATTTTTCCAGTTATGAGTCCTTTTTAAAAGCTGATCGTTTTGTGTTCATTTTGTTTAGTTCTTTTTTCGTAACAGATTTAATGTTTAGTATAGAGCTTAGAAAAAATTGGCAGTGTTAGATAGTCAAGAAGTAAGGCATGTAGCAACATCAGAACGCAAAGGGTACTCCTTTAAATGCAAGGAAGGAGAAAAATATTTTTTGTCAAGTGATAGCGATTGCTGTATGAGTCGTACGATTTTGAATAAAAGCACGGTCAACGCCGGGCCATGCAGCTAGTATATATATGTAAGCTTGCTAACCATTACACTACGCCGAAGCGCCATATATATATATATATATTTAAAATGTGAATATTCCACACTGAAGTATATATTTTTTAATTTTCTTTTTTACGTACATATGTAAAACCCTCTTATTTCGATTGGCATATAATTTTCACATTTAAAAATTAAAAATAACAGCATAATATATGACTACGCGAATATTATCACAATATTCACTCCCCTCAACTCATTAAATGTCGAAAGTATAAGTTATTCTAATTTCTATATATTTATATCGCCCCCTCTATAATCATTTTACGCTATATTAATTATAATTTATCATCATCAGCTTGCGGCCTCAGCCGAGATTGAACTCAACAATACTTTGATTGGTGTAGTTCATAATCTTGTCAATAACTGAATTCTTGATGCTTCGCTAAGACTATTAAGACTTTTATCGTGACACCATCACTAAATGGATTGCCAACCAAGGCTCAGAGAGTCTCCATTCACCCTCATCTAAGAGCAGGTTTTAAATCAGAGTTTTCCTTCTCCTAGACCAGTTGCCATCCAAAGCTATAGAACCCAGTCTGTCCTGCTATTTACCCACAAATAGAGAGAAGAAAGAGGTTTCACACCTTTCCCAAGGGTATTAGCACGTAAGTGAATGCAATGGATCCGACTGGAATTCGAACTCGGCTCTCCGATTCCTCAATCCAAGCCGTTATCCATTACTCCTCCTCATAATTTATAAACTTTCCCCTACTTTAAGTTCTCCCCAATTCTCTTTCCCATAATCCCTTACAACCTTTTAAATATTTTTAAGTTATTTTTAAACTCCTTGATGTGTGTGTGTGTGTGTGTTTGTGTGTGTGTGTGTGTGTGTGTGGATAGATTTGATTACAGAAATTGATTATTTCCTCATGATATAATCAATATTTATTTTTAACAGTAAATATTTAATTTTGTTCATTATCCATAACCCACTTAATTTTTTTTTGAATTATTTTTAAATAGTTCTCGCCAACCATTTTAAAATTCATCTTTTCTACGATTGAAATCAATACAGAAAGCAAGAAACTATTTTAATGTTCTTGTTATTGACTCAGGAGTAACGTAGTACAAAAAACTGAGGAAGAGTTAGTTGCAGTATTAAAAGTAAAAATAAAGAATTAAGGAAGAAATCTATAACACCTGATACCAAAAATTGCAAAAAGAATTTCGGTTTAGTCTTCTGCGTTTAAAAAAAACATGTCCCGCAATTTCAAACTGATTATTGCTATGTAAAATGGTAACTTGTACAAGAATCATGGACTATTTTGCCATTCTAGCTACTGACACTAATGTTATTAATTACTTACATACTCGTAATTAATGAAAATTGTTTCGTGCATTGAGACTCACTAATAGTAGTAGCAGTAGTAATAATAATAATAGTAGAAATAATCATAATAATAATAATAGCAGTAGTATTAGTAGTAGTATTAGTAGTATGCAACTTTTAAGGGAATGAAATAAAACAAAAAAAAAACTGGTATGCACAGCAACGAGTCCCATTTACTGTGATTTGAGCGGTAATAATTTTATGGGACTTTTCAATACACAAGGCAAGACATCGTGATTACAAAAAAAATGTGCTTCCTCGTTAAAATTGCAGTTCCTGAAGAGTGTAATTGTCTCTTTGAAGATCTATAAAATCTATCAAAATACAAGGATCTTGATGTAGAGATCTGAATAATGTGACACATGAGAGCGTCAATAATTCTAGCCGTATTTGAAGCTCCCTGATTGATTGGAAAAGTTTCTGATAGACATGTTGAAGGAAATGCTGGTACCTAAGGCCAAAAAAAAGTACAAAAATTGTACTAACTAGTACATGTCACACATTACGAATATCGTTATCTATGTAAAATGTGCATGATGTTATTTATTTATTTATTGTACAAAAATGATCAGTATAAAATCTCATGACGCCATTTCTGAACTTAGGTCTCTGGTTGGAATCTGGAGGGAAATGTGTGTACAATATAAATCAAAGGAAATAATAATAATAATAATAATAATAATAATAATAATAATAATAATAGGGCCTGTTACAATTCTATGGGACTACAGAATACACACTGACAGAAAAATCAAAGCCAACCGCTCAGATATTGTTATTAAAGACCACAAACAAAATGAGTGCCTCCTTATTGACATGGCAATCCCTGTAGACTGCAATGTATCTTTGAAGATATTCCAAATGCTGTCAAAATACAAGGACCTTGAAATAGAAATCTCAAAAATGTGGCATATGGGAACATCAACAATCCCTGTTGGAGCCCTAGGACTGGTTGGAAAAGATCCCAGCAGACTAATTGAAGGATTCCTGGAAGTCCATGCCTCAAAGATATACAAAAAATTGTTCTGAAAAGTACAGCTCACACTTTACAAAGGGCTTTTTCTATGTAATATTTTTATTTTTTACTTTTATTTTTTATTTATTTATCATTTTTTTTGTCAGTGGAAAGTGTCATGATGCCATTTCGTCAGAAATCAAAGAAAATTATAATAATAATAATAATAATAATAATTATAATAATAATAATAATAATAATTATAATATATTCAAAAAGTTGTCAAAGTTGTCAAAGTTGTCAAAGTACAAGGACCTTGAAATAGAAGTCTCGAAAATGTGGCATATGGGAACATCAACAATCCCTGTTGTAGTTGGAGCCCTAGGACTGGTTGGAAAAGATTGCAGTACACTAATTTAAGGGATTCCTAGAAGTCCATGCCTCAAGTAGATACAAAAAATTGTTCTGATAAGTACAGCCCACACCTTACGAAGGGCTTTATCTATGTAATTTTTTTTTTTTTGTCAGTGGAAAGTGTCATGACGCCATTTCTAACCTTAGGTCCCTAGGCGGGACCCGGAAAGAAGGTGTAAACGCCAGAAATCAAAGAAAATAAAAATAATAATAATAATTACTAACCCTAAGAAATTTTCCAGAAAAACTGGAAACGCAATACATGTCAAATGGCAGTATCTATTGAAACCATGGAGAAATCTTGCGGAATATTTGGAGTAGATCAAAGGAATATGACCCCAATGCGGAATGGATCCAACGTGAACAAAAAGGAATGCTGGATAAACCTCTAAAAAAAAGAGAAACTGTTATGCAAGCTCTAACGAAAGATCCCAATAATGTAAATCCACAGGAAATATTAAAGTACCCAATTTCTGGCTTTATGATCAGTCATCAATCCATAAAACCCTTGTACAAACTTCATCAATGCTTATTAATCATTTCCATGAAGTTCCAGAATGGATCAGGGTATGTATTACATATCTCATGCCCAAAATGAGTGAAACATATGACCCGAAAAATTACAGACGAATAATATATATATGTTCACCACGTATAAATTGATCACGTCTCTTTTGATGAAACTTACTCTTTTCTCGTAGCAAACAACATTCTTCCACTAGAACAGAAATAATGCAAAGATCAACTACTGATAAATAGAATTATCCTGGAAAATTGCCGCAATCGATGTAGAAATCTTAGCCCAGTATGGATAGATTACTGTGAAGACTTTGATAGTGTTCCACACTCTTCGATACTTAAGACCTTGGAAAAGTACAAAGTCTCCTCCGTGATACTAAATTCCCTTAAATACCCCACATTATACCTAAATCAAATCTTTAGTCATTCCAATCTCCAACGATCTGAATACCCGATGAAGAATCATTCAAGGAGACTCCCTGTCACCCTTTCTGTTTTGTTTGTCCTTAATCCCTCTTGCGCATGAATTAAAAACAATTGTTAAGGATACAAACTAAACAAGTAAGTATTCAATAACCTAATCTACAAGGATGATCTCAAGCTCTTTGCGAAAGACGAAAATTAGTTGATGGTTCTCATTAATATTGTAAACTATTTCAGTGGCGACATAGTTATTGGTTTCGGATTAGATAAATGTCAAAAATTAACATTCAATAAAAGGAGAATTACAGAACCACACTCAATAGATTTAGATTTTGTAACAATGATTAAGGAACAAGAAGAAGCTTATAAGTACCTAGGAATCAGCGAAGGAAATGGAATACAGTATACATGAATGAAGAAGAATTTAAGAAAGGAATGCTATAGGCGCGTGTGTCTGGTACTGAATAGCGAGTTAAAATTAAAAGAAAAAAAGAAAAAAAAGACTATCAGCTTCCACGGAAAGGAACCTACAAGAAATTGGTATGAACACCACCCAGACCCGGTTACAGTGATTTTGGACCAGTAACAATTTTATGGGACTTCACAATACACACAGACAGAACAATAAAAGCTAAGCGCTCAGACATCGTGATTAGAGACCGAAAAGACAAAAAAGTACCTTCTTATTGTTAGAGCAGTCCATGCAAACTGCAATATATAGTTGAAGATCTTCATATAACTATCAAAATACAATAAAGCTATTCAAATAGAAGGACATTGAAATCGAAATCTCAAAAATATGGTACATGAGAACATCGGCAATTTCAGTTGTAGTTGGAGACCTCGGATTGATTGGAAGAGATTACAATAGACTTATTGAAGGAATTACTGTAGCCCATACATACAGGGGCTACCAGTAATACAAAAGCATGTTCTCACGAGTACAACCCAAACCTTACGAAGGGGATTATCTATGTAAAATATGTGTGATTTTTTTTTTTAAACTGCTCAGTGGAAAACGTCATTATGTCATATCTGAGCTTGACTCTCTGGTCGGGAACCGGAAAGAAATGAGTACACACCAAAATTAAAAAAAAACAAAACAAAAACAACAACAATAATAATAATAATAATAATAATAATAATAATAATAATAATAATAATAATAATTGCAAGAACAAATCAATAAAATTCCTGGTTGTGTCTCGGCATTTGGTTAGAACACAAATTGGGTGAAAGCATTTTTAAAATATTGCTACTAAGTATAACAAGAAAGAGTCCCTTTTGTAAATAAATAAAGACATTAGGTACGTCGAGATACCTAAAAATTGCCTTAGAAGCAATGTATATATATATATATATATATATATATATATATATATTATTATTATTATTAATATTATTATCATTATTAATATTATTATTATTATTAAATTTTAACACAGTGTACGCCCCACTGACCATTCAACGTTGAGGGCTACTAAATGTTGTATGGACATTGAAGGGGAATGGGAATTAAAGGCATATTATGAGGGCACGTATGTTAGATAACTGTCGATCCGATACTTGAAGCGGATAAGTATTGTTCCGGGAAGTATCCTCTCAGGAGTATTTTTCCTGAAGTAGGTATTTTTGCATAGAAGATTTCCGATCAGAATTTATTTCTTATCACAAGAATAAGAAAGAATTGTGGATGGTTCTCTCCTGTGTATATTGCATGGTGTTTTTTTTTGTTTTTTTTTTAAATGTGGTTAGAACTTTTTTTTCTGGAAATAGCGATATGAATCATATGAAGTTATTTTGGAATCTGCCTTTCCTTTTTTCGATATTGATTACCCTAGCATGGATAAAGATCTCAGTCTGCTCTGCTCATAACGTAATGCAGGGGGAGATGAGATAGATTCATAGATTTGTCAAGGACATTAGTTCAAAGAGAAGGAACTTAACTCTAAATTTGAATTTTTCTCACCGGTTTAATTATTTCGGCAATAACCGTTACGCATCCCGCACAAAATCAAGTAAAACGGAAAATACATCTTAATTGAAAATTAGTTCTGAATTCTTGTAGCGAATTTAATTAGGGATTTTCCCTATTTCATTTGTGATATTTTAAGTAATTAGTCATACGTCAGATTTGTGAAATTATTCGAATAATACAGATCCGAATATTTCAATTAACGTAACGGCGACCAGCATATTCTTTCGATTAATTCTTGAAAAGCAAATTTGTTTTTGTAAAACAGCAAGAGTTCAAAGCTTCTTATTTCTTTCTTGTTTGCACTTTTTCAGTTCTTTTTAATTTTCACCAGTTTATAACCTGTCGAAATGTGTTCCCTCTGCTGAAAATGTGTTCGATTCGTATCTCGTCTGGTAGTCATGGTAATCATCTTAGTTAAAACTCTTAGTAAAAAACGTGTGAGAGAGAGAAGTGATATGAAAGAGAACTGTTGCATAATATTTTAAATGAACTTGATTATCTTTTGCGGGTTGTAGCTTGAGTGAAAATGTATCCGGAGGTAATTTATCTAAAGGCAAAGATTATGCGTGCTTTTTATGCATTATCTCACAATACGTAGATGAAATAAATAATACAAGGACAATTCGCATTGCAAGAAATTACTAAAAACACAGTGGTTAGAGATCCAGCAATAAATAGATTTGTATATATATACAATAGATATACATGCAAGGATAACAGAATGTTTGTTGATTGTGACAATTGAGAAAAGGATATGAAAAATGTTCATGCAGAAATTTGATCAATAAAAAAAAATCTCAAATGTGTTCGTTCAAATAATAGTGTGTATGCGTGTGTTACTTGTTAGTTAGAATTTAAGTTGTGAAGAGTTTTCCTTTAATTGTTTGGCTAAATTGATGAATTGTACAATTACTGTTTGTTTATTGAAAACGTTCACTTTTTAAGTCAGCTGTAATTTGATTACCATGCGGACAATGGTCGATTGAGTGCTGTGTTGGGTTTGTTGTGAATTTTGTACTGATGTTGAGTCAGTGAATTGACACACGTGGAGTTTGGTAATATTCATTAACGTCTGATCGCGAGGTCAAGACGAGAGTTCTTGAAGATCACATATTGACTGGGTAAGAAGAGACCAGAAAAAGAGAGAAAGAAAGGCAAACTCGTGTTTGTTTTTTACAGATAGTAGTCACGTGACGGAATCACAGGGCTTTTGGCGGGAAACTTGACTTAGTCACGCGTTGGAAAAATATTGTGCGGGGTTTGATTGCGACGCCCACTTGTGTGTCTATCCAATGAATGAATGTTATTGAAGATTTGAATTTCTAAGAGTGTATGTGTGTGTGATGATGATGATGATGATGATGATGATGATTACCACAATCTCGATGTAATTGTTATACCAATAATAGAAAACCTTTATAATGGGAATTTGCTTAGCAATTGGCTAAAATCAGAAGACACATATTTACGAGTTTGAATATTCGAAGCAAACAAATTAACTACCATGAATTTAAAAAAGAAACATGTCGTCATTTACGAAGAAACGGCTTTGAAATTCAGTTTATTTTATCTCGTATATTCACAGAGACTAAAAGTGCAGGACACTTTAAAGAACTTACTCATTTAAATATACATCTTGGAACATATTTTTAAAACTCTCTGACAAAGGATCAAGTTCCAATTTACATTTTATCAAATTATATGTTACCTTCCTAAAGGATGACGTGCGATCTCATGCATTGCTTAACTTCAATCAACTGCAGAGATTAAATGTTGTAAATCTTGCAGGTCTATCTAAAACTCACTCCAACAGATTATTATATTCTTCTGTTAATTTAAATTTCGTACTGTAACTTCTGAAATGTCGTGATCGACGTCGGCTAAATTACTGACTCAGAACAGAATTTTTACAGTTCCCATTATTATACAGTATTCTAGCGATAGGTTATTTAGTTGTTAGTTTTTCAACATTGTGAAGTAAGCGATTCGTGGAAAAACTTTTCAATCAAATTAAAAAACGTTGCAATTGAAAGAAAGTTTGGCAATAAAGCATATTGACAGCACAGCCTTGAAGACATTTTTATATATCTTCCGGATAAACAAGCTAACATAAAAACAAAAATATGCCAGATGTAGTCGATAGTCAATAAGCATTCACAATTTCTTGCGACATTTTACGTGTTTCTGAATAAAGTTGAACAGCAATATCGACGTATATAGGCATTCGCCTTTGACAAACATGGGGAAACATTATATCTATATATCTAGCTAGATAGATAGAAATGAGTATAAATGTGGGTGCGTGGATTTATATGCGGATATATGATATAAATATTGCATGCAGTATTAATTCTCATGAAAGTTAATGTCACCTATTAATGTCAACCTTGCAGGGAAGATAATTTGAAGCATATTTCAATCGTTCAAATTCAAACGCTTCTAAAATCTTAAATTAAAGAGTAAGAATCCATTATTTCTAAAATTTCTAAAACCTGCAGTACCTCCATGAGATCCCCATATATATATATATATATATATATATATATATATATATATATATATATATATATATATATATATATATATATATAAAGAAAAATAAAAAGAAAAGAACAGTAAGATATAAAAATCCGGTGTTCTTATAGATATTTAATATAGATATTTAATTTAATTGCAAAATTAAATTCAGGGTTTTAGCTTCTATTTTTGAAACATGGTTGGAACTGTGTAGCGAAAAAAAACATATTTTAAATCAATTAATTTATAATATATATATATATATTTTTACATAATTATATATATATATATATATATTTTTATCGACTGCTGGAAGTCCTCTTCGATCGTTCCTGTCTTCAAGAAATCCGGCGACCCCTCTGACCCTTCCAACTACCGTCCTATCAGTCTCCTTCTCCTCTTCGGCAAAATCTTCGAAGCTCTAATCAATACCGGGGTGGTTAACCACCTCACATCCAATAATCTGCTCTCAGACAAGCAATATGGTTTCCGCTTTGCCAGATCTACAGCCAATGTGCTCACAGCCATCACGGAAACAGTCTACCGAACTCTCCAAAATAACGGGGAAGCCCGAGCCGTGGCACTAGATATCTCCAAAGCATTTGATAGGGTTTGGCACGCCGGCCTTCTCCGCAAGATCCAGGGTTATGGCATTACGGGTCAATTATATAACGTAATACAATCATTCCTGTCAAACCGTGAATTGAAGGTCGTTCACAACGGATTCTCCTCCAGTTCCTACCCCACGAACGCAGGAGTTCCTCAAGGCTCCATCCTAGGCCCCACTCTATTCCTTATCTATATAAATGACCTTCCTGACGCCGTAACTTCTCAAGTCGGCATCTACGCGGATGACACCACAATTTATTTCTGCCTCAAAAACAAATCCAGTCTCGCTGACAAAACTCACCTTGCCGTGCGCCTCGAAAAGGACCTCCAATCGATTGTGAACTGGGGCATGATTTGGCTGGTCAATTTCAACGCTTCGAAGACTAAACTGCTCTCTATTAATCACCACAGAGAGCCTTCCCTACCCTCCATTATAATGTCTGACGCTCAACTTCCCGAGAGCAACTCTCTGTGGCTTCTCGGTCTCACGTTGACTGCTGACCTGAGATGGAATAAATACATCGAGTCAATTGCCTCGTCCACTGCGAGGAAAGTTGGCTTCCTGAGCCGTGCTAGGAAGTTTTTCTCCCCTGAGTCGATCCTCCAGATATACAAATCCACAATTCGCCCTTGCATGGAGTACTGCTGCCATATATGGTCTGGCGCCCCTTCTGTTTGCCTCGGGGTTCTTGATAGGCTCCAGAGGCGGATATGTAATATGGTTGGCCCTACCCTGGCGTCTCGTCTACAGTCACTTTCTCACAGACGCACCGTCGCCTCCCTCTGTCTGTTCTACAAATACTTTCATAGAAATTGCTCCGAGGAACTGCATTCGCTGGTTCCCAAACTTCATGAGTTCAAGCGCCCTACGAGGCTGGCATCCCGCTCTCACCCCTTCACTGTCGAAACTCATAAATGTAGCCGTCTCTTCTACTCTAATAGCTTCATGTCTCGCACCTCTCGCCTGTGGAACTCTCTTCCCTTCTCCTGTTTCCCTGAGAGTTATAATCTCCAGCTATTCAAGTGTAATGTCAATCGACATCTCCAGTTGCCTTAATCTATCTACTACCCTCATCCTTTCTTCTATCACTCCCTATCTGATCTTCCCTATTTTCTGTAACCCCTTGCGTCCTAGTGGCTCCCCCGCCTTGCTTGGGGTGAAATGCTTAAAATATATATATATATATATATATATATATATATATATATATATATATATATAAGGTGATCGCATGGAGATACTACCTGTTTTAGAAATAAAAAAAAATCTTGTTTTTTAATTTAAGATATTAGAAGATATATATATATATATATACATATATATATATGTATATATATGTGTGTGTGTGTGTGTGTGTGTGTGTGTGTGTGTGTGTGTGTGTGTGTGTGTGTGTTTGTGTGCGTATATATATCGGAGGGAGTTACTGCAGTGGAAAATTTTGAATGCACTGCTATTTTACTATAATTTCTGCTTAAAATCGTAAGAAGAACTATAAATTATACCTCCGATCATCGCAAAATCAATAGTAAAAAATCTTTTATAAACTAATACTTGGATTCGATTGATTTCAAATGCAATACATACTAAATGCATTCATTTTTTCAAATATTTCAAAAACTGTCTAATCAATTCACATAAGATTTTCACACAATGTTGGCAACACTGACTTGCGCAATCACTGAAACTTTCCTACTGATCTGCGCAATATAAACAAACTTGCGCCATATTTGTTATCCGCACTGTGATTTGAGTATGCCAAATTATTAGGAATGTGTAAGAATTTAGTGAAAAGATGGGCCATAAAAGCAGTGATGCTGAAAAGAAAACTATCACCTCAGAACTCTCAAAAGATAAATATACCCTAGAAATTTGTAAAATGATAGGGAGGTGTCATCAAACAGTGAAAAATTTCAACGCCGATCCTACACAAGTACGCAAAAGGGCAGATAAAGGCAAGCCGAGGGTTATTTCACGTCGTCTCCTGTCATGAATTAGACGAGAGGCCACGAGGAACCCTGGACTTAACCAGTCAAGAGCTTTTCAGTCGCATGGGGATCCAACTGTGTCTAAAAGTACTCGGTGTCGGTGTCTGAGGGAAATAGCAACAACAGTCAAACTTGTATCAAAGCCTCCGTTGACGAGACATCACATTCAAAATCGCTTGAAATGAACCAAGGACAATATGAAGATTGACTTCTCTAAAGTTTCGTTCACAGACGAAACTCGAGCAACACTTGATGGGCCAGATAGATGGTGCAAAGGCTGTGTAATGAATGGACAGAATCGCCATCAGTGTTTGAGACACCAACAAGGCGGTGGAGTTATAATGATCTGGGGTGGTATTATTGGAAAAACATTAGTGGGCCCATGGAGAGTACCAGATGGCGTCAAAATGACTGCTGATGCATACATAGCGTTTATGAAGGAGCATCTTGAACCGTGGATGAAAAGGCAAAGAGTTGCCTTCAGAAGGGCCATTGTTTTTATGCAAGATAATTCTCCCTCACATGCTGTTCACAAGACTACTGAATATTTGAAACAGTCAGGCTTCGATGGACCTCGAAATATGAAGTGGCCAGCAAATTCTCCTGATTTGAATCCAATCGAAAACCTTTAGAGCATCATGAAGCGAAGACTGTACGCCAACGGATGACAATTCAGGAGCAACGCTGAGTTGTGGAAAGCAATTCTTGACATATCTCACGGCATTACAGCAGATGACATCCTACAATTAACAAATTCTATGGATCGTCGACTTCTTCAAGTAATTTCAAAACAGGGAAAGCAAATTCCCTATTAATTTGTTTAAAACTGTTCCTTTTTTGTATCTGTTATTATTTGTTTGATTATCTTATTTATGAGCTTCTTTTGATCATAAACATTCATGTGCAACATTAATAAACGTTTTGTATGCTCAATTTCTTGGAATTTTACTAAACCTTTCTAATAATTTGGCACGCTCAAATCACCGTGCTGATAACAAATATGGCGCCAGTTTGTTTACATTGCGCAGATCAATACGAAAATTTCCGAGATTGCGCAGCTCAATGTTGCCAACATCATGTGAAGATTTTGTGTGAATTGATTGGACGGTTTTTTAAAATATTAGAAAAAAACTTATCTCAATAATAATTTGGCACGCAGTGTATATACACATACATACAGCAGGTTGAATTCGGTCTATTTCATTCCGAGAAGGGGCCGAACCCAACGGGTTTACGTACTAATACTCTTGGAAAATGGACGAATCGTCTTCTCCCCCAACCCCCAGCTATGAGTAAATATCAGGACATACTGGGTTCTATAGCCTTGGATGGCAAAGGCTCTATGGGAAAGGACAACTCTGAATTCAAAACCTGCGGAGGGTTGTCTGGATACCTGGAGACATGTAGCGCACCAGGTGTCTCTATTCGGCCTTTTAAAAAGTTTGGTTGGCTCTGCACAAGGCCTTTATCACTATAATCAAATGATATGTGCTGAGGTCTGGGCTGTCGGTTCCTAGGAACTGAGCTGCTTGACCCTCATACGTCGAATACGACGGGAGAGTCCACTATATATATATATATATATACACACACATATAAATATATACACACAAAACACTTTCTGGCCTGTGTCAGTCGGATCTGATGAAGGAATTTAATTTACTGTACACTTTTGTAATCATAATTCCCAACGTATTTTCCATACACAAAGTAGAATCTTTCATTCCGACAAGAAGCGGACGAACCCAACAAAAGTCGCGTCGGAGAAATGCGTCGTTTAATATTCTTTCCAATCACTGCCATCATCTTCCTCTTCATACACACACACACAGAGATAATAATTCATCGAATCTAGAAGAATCCTCAACAGAATGCAGAAAGCACTGGATGGCCCTTTCGTCCTATTTAGGAATCATCAGCAGGGCGCATCCACTACCGAGAATCGAACCTGGACCGTTACGATGCAAATCAAGCGTCATACCACTGGACCAACGGGCTTCGGTGATGAGAAAGAAACTGACTAGACTTGATATAGACCCGCTACTCACGGACGAATCGGCTGTCCAGTGCTTTCTGCATTCTGCTGATGATTCTTCTTTATTTGATGATTTACTATAAATGCCTCCAAATGTATATCATCCTCTAGCAATCGTCCCGACCACTCCTCAGGGATATAAGGACCGACATGTTATGGAAAACTAAATAATATGGCTTTCACTCATACTCTGTCACATAAATTAATATATGGGCGTGTGTCGTGTGTCTGTTATGTGTTTCATTAAAATAACTATATATATATATATATATATATATATATATAAACATACATAATTAATAAGAATACATATTTAATAACCAATGAAATGCAAAATTGTCGCATATGGGGATTAGCCTATTTCAGCAGACGAATGTATCGGTCGTCTGTCTTAGTAAGCCCGTTGTTGACTGAATTCCTGTCTTTACATTTATGGTTGGCGGGAACTAGAATTTAACTGTGATAACAAAAAGGTTCAGTCAGACGAAACCTGAATATTAAACATATGACTTTAATTTGCGGTTATATGAAGAATGAAATATTAAGCTAAGATTAAGAGATCATTAAAAAGGGGTTTTAAAATAACTTTAAAATATATAGATTAAAGCATGTAAGGGATTAATGGAAAGAGAGTTGGGGAGATCTTAGATTAGGGAAAAGTTTATTCATTATAATTAATATAATGTAAAAAGGAGGATATATATATTTATATAAATTAGAAATAGTTATAAGTTTGACATTTAAAGTGTTACAGTGGATTTAATATGATGGAAATATCGTAGCTAATTATTTTAAATCACTATAATTGAAATATGAATGTGTATTTTATGTCGAGATTTTGGCATAAAAAGTGATTCAAATTTCCATATATATATATATATATATATATATATATAGTCTTAAGATGTGCTATATTTATGGGATAAAGTGCTCAATATCAGAGATAGAGCGTGTGTAAACATAAAAGTGAACATAGACGTCAACACTTAGAGGCAACAGTCTGTTTCATGCTAGATGCAATCGTCAGGCCTGACAGCATTAAAAAGACTGTCGCTTCTAAGTATATATATATATATATATATATATATATATATGCGAAAAGTGTGTGTATATAAATATAAATAAATATATATGTATAATTATTTATATATTATATGCGCAGTACTTATTAGAAAGCGCTCAATATCAGAGATAGACCTAACATATTCACGAGACATTCACGAGAAAATTTTCGCTACACTTCCAATCTTTGAATTTCAACAAACAAATGCGTATGTATAGACACAACACCACACGTATACATACATATGTCATATCCGCAACTGCCCACATATGTTTATATATGTATGAGTCCCGACGGACGACCAAGTATTTATATGTGTCTGCATACATCGATGTTTGCGTTAGTACGATGACATAAGCGACGAAGTTTCCCCCACCACTTCCACAATAATACCAATACACGCAATCTACATAAACACAAAATTTTTAAAAAGTTAATCAGTTTGTCTGACGATCGCTAAAGCGTGAAATCCAGGGTCACAAACTCATATCTATCCAACCAATATAATATATATATATATATATATATATATATATATATATATATATATATTTGTAGTAAAGATAAAAACTCTGTTGGTACATAATCCAAGTGGATTATATACCAACGGATTTTTACTATATGTGTGTGTGTCTTATTAAAGTTTTTTTTTTCTCCTACAGTCTCACATATGAAAAGTGCAAACTTTTGTTTTTCAGAGACAATTTGCCAGTTGTCACTGCTGCAGGCTGAGCCACAGACTATTTAACGTCTGTCTTATCAACAAGTCTTGATAATAAAAGGCGTATTAAGAATCTTGTTACACAAGCGAGGACAATGTCCACTTACCTACTTCTCCTCAATAGCCATACGCGCCATTAAGTGAACTGGACATTGCTTGGACATAGTCCAGAGAGAACATGGCTGCAAGCTGGACATGATATTGATTATCAGCTTATGGGATATTTTTCTTGAGGCACAAGGCTGTGAGTTAAAGAGGTCTGACTCGAAACATGAGCGTCGACATTATTGAAACGAAGAAAACTTATACACATGTTGGGTGGGAATGAAATGTAAGATAAGAATTGGTCAGAATTGATCAATAGAAACAGATAGAAAACCAGACATCGAAAAAAAAGTCTTTTGCAGTGATTTGCTGGGACAAATATTGGTAGAATAGGTATAGTCAGCTGCCAACAGCAAACAGCGATTTTAATAGCCAAAAGTGATTATAGGGCCAACATTTGCAGTAAGAAAAATATGTAAGTAAGAAACATTGATATCTACAGCTGGAATTTGATATCTATTAAAATATGTGGTTGCACTGATCTCGGCAAAGCTTACTTAGTCTGGATCAGATCCAGAAATTTGAGTATTTGCATTGAGACATAAACGGGAAAACAGAGGGAGAGGAATAGATAAATACATTTAAATCGAAAGATAAAAACGATTAGACTAGAAGAGAATAGATATATAAAACAAATATATATTATTTTGTTTTTAAATTTGCAGTAGCGTCTGTTTAGGCATATATTTAGAATTTGCCAGCAGATGTGCTAATGTTTAAGCGCTTTGCAACCCGAAAAATTTAGTAGCTTAACAGAGATCAAACTTTGTTTGAGATAATTCCAATTCATGTAACACTCATTCAAACGTGAAAGGCGTGAACAGGATTAAATAATTCATAAGTTTTAAAAATTACAATGAAAATAATACCATGAAAATGAAAATTATACCATATTTAAAATGAAATAATTTTCTATATTAGTAGAATATATGTTAAGATTAATGTTAAAATATCTAATATTTTAAACTGTATCATTCATTTGTTTATTGGAATTTTTCTCATTTTTCATTTATTTGCGTAAATGTAAAGGTGAACTATTTTTAAGAGCCTAAAAACAATTGGACACACAATCTACATTGTTGAGACTACTGATGATTTTCGGATTGTTTTAAAGAAAATGAGAATACAAATACTGAAAGAATATGTCTAGTCATGTTACATATTTAGGAGATCGGCTATGTTTGAATACTTCAGAAATATATATATATATATATATATATATATATATATATATATATATATATATATATATATATATATATAGAGAGAGAAAGAGAGAGAGACAGACTGACACACAGAGACAGAGACAGACAGACGTACAGACAGACAGAATCAGAGAGGGAGATAGAGAGATAGAAAGATAGAGATAGAGAGAGAGGTAGATATAGAGATAGAGAGAGATATCGATAGATATAGTGATACTGACAGAGAGATAGTGATATAGATAGAGAGACAGAGATAGAAATAGAGATATAAATATAGATATAGTGATATAGACATAGAGAGATAGAGATAAAGGTATATATATAGATATATATATACAGAATATATATATATATAGAGAGAGAAAGAGATAGACAGATAGATAGATAGATAGAGAGAGAGAGAGAGAGAGAGAGAGAGAGAGAGAGAGAGAGAGAGATTTGTATGTGAACATCACCATCACAATATTTTAATGAAAACTAAAAGGGGAATACAAAGTAGCGCGTAAGCATTTGTTTCTCTGGAAACTCTATTTCCTTCGGTATAAATATGAACTCAGTTCCACTCAGATTCTTCCCGCGAATCATTGCCCCATGGTTCAGTCTACCTGATCACTACAATCTTAACTTGTTCAAAGCATTATATAGTGTAAAGCATTATTTTCCTTTCCTGTCCATATAAACTAATCTTTATCGTGATCTTCAACATCGAGTAGCGCCTTCGGCCTATGTTTAGGGTGAATCTGACCGTAAAAAAAGAAAAAAAAAGAAAAAAGAAAAGAAAAAAGAAACTGAAATTAACAAATGAATAACAAGCTAAATAATTGCCCACTTCAATCTATCTTGCTAATTACGTTACAATCTCAACAACATAATTATAGCGATTTTCCAAGCGTTTACTAGATGTGTCACAAGGCCGAATGTATGGATTGAACTCACTATTCAGTCGTAACGGTTTTTAGCGAGACAAACTTGCTAACCTTACACCACGCGGAGGTTCCCAGTGATTTTCCAAGCGTAGCTCAGATGTGGCACAAGGCCGAATGTAAGGAGCGCCCAGTAACGATCGAACTCACTACTAAGTCGAAATCGTTCTAGCGAGACAAGCTTGCAAATCATTACACCGCATCGAGGTGCCTGAGCATCAGAATTATATGTGGATATTATCAACGCTAGATGTCTCAACATCTAAGCTTATATATAGGTATATTAGGAATCGTCTATGGAACTGTTAGTATCGTTCTCGTGAAAGACCATCAGGCTTTTGGATTTTTTTTTCATTTTTGCCGTAATAATTGGATTCAGCTACTAATATCTTACTTTAAACTAACACATATAATTTTACCTAAAACATAGAAATCATTTTTATTTATATATATATATTTTTTAGAATTCCAATATCTTGAAAGAGACTTGAATTGAAATCAAGTCTTAGTAATTCTGTCGTTGTAATAAAAAATATATTACTATAAGATTTTATTAAAAAAAAAGAAAAAACTATCCGACTTACCAAACAAATAAACTGAGTACATATCTACAATCTTGGACTATAAACAATTGTTTCTTAAGGAAGAGATTTTAGTATTTTTTAAAATAGTTTGTGATTTCAACTTTGTATATCAATTTCATTATTTTCTGGAACGATTGGTAATTGTCTTTTTGAAATGTCGGAGTATGTTGATATTTACCTGGTTTTGATCAAAGAATGTTTTCTATTCCTTTTTCATTTTTCCTTATATTTTATTACTACTGTTGCTTTTCAAAATAAATCTTGAATTATTCTGACTATTTAATATTTAATATCATGTGAAACACCAGTTATCTGGAGAGTAATGTTTTTTTTTGTTTTTTTTATTCGGCGTAAATCTAGTTCTCATATAGGAAACAGAAACTCGACATACAAAAATTATGTTTCCCTATAGAAATGGAGTGACGTCATCATGCCAACGCATTCGACTAACACTTGACTTATTTGGTGCAACGAAAATTATCTTCATTTCATCCCATGTTTTATCCTGCTGATTAATAGACAGGGTAACTTTCTACATAGAGTAACGTTGCAATTTTTTTGGGTGACTTTCTCTATCCTTTCATCAATATAGCAGCCGAACGGAAAATGTATTTCACAGCTGGACAACGTTCTAGCGAAATCCTGTAAAATTTCCATTACTTTACTTTTTTGAACAAAACTAAGGAATCATGAATTAGCTGACGTGGGTAGCAAATACAACGCCCTTCTCAATGTTAAAACGTCATGCCTCTTCCTTCCTCGCTATAGCCATCGATTTCCGTATTGCCACACTGCCACGTAATTAACTTTTCTGATCCTTTCATCTCTATTGTAGAAATGATTTTGATTTTTTTCCTAATACAGGATAACCCTTTTTAATCATTTGATGGACTTTATTCTGTTGAGTTTATTTCCAAAAGAATTTCAACTGATTTGCTTTGTTAAACCATATTTGTTCCTTTCATTTTCCTTTATTTTAACAACTTCCTATTTCATTTTTCTGATGTCGTTTCCTTCCTTCTCCTTTTATTTGTTTTGCTTTTCTCCAAAATTGTAATTTTTTTTTTTCAATTTCTCTCTCTGTTCCGATATAATGGCCGCTTGAATCAAAATAAATTTTACTTTTCATTTTTGACTAAAATTGTTGGCATTGATATAAAAGTTTTTCTCCGGAAAGTATTCAACAATTTTGAAGATCTCATGAAAAATTTGCTCGTTTTTGAAGCGACACGGAGACCACTCGGAAGAGCCATCAGTCAGCCTGATATTTCTTCGTCGTGTTATAAAATCGACATTAAGATTCTGTAAAGTGAGACACTGTTTTCACTGACTGATTAAACTTGTAGAAGATATTCCATTGAAATATAGTTTAACATTTTCAAACATTGTTATTTTTTATTTATTTTCTAAAATCTCGCCCTTCTCTTAACTGTTAAAAATATCGGAAGTTACGTTAATCATTTTTTTTGTTATTATTATTATTATTATTATTATTATTATTATTATTATTATTATTATTATTATTATTTTATTTCCTTTTGATTTCTGATGTGTACACATTTTTCTCGGTCCCGCCCAGGCACCTAAAGTTAGAAATGACATCATGACATTTTCCATTAGGAATATATATATATATATATATATATATATATATATATATATATATATATATATATATATATATAGAGAGAGAGAGAGAGAGAGAGAGAGAGAAAGAAAGCCATTCGGAAGGTGTAGGCTGTACTCGTGAGAACAATTTTTTGTATTTTTTAATGCATGGGCTTCCAGGAATCACTTCAATTAGTCTACTGGAATCTTTTCCAAACAATGCGAGAACTCCAACTACAACAGGGATTGCTGATGTCTCCATGTGCCACATGTTTGAGGTTTTGATTTCAAGGTCTTTGTATTAGATTGGCTTAAAAAACATGTATCAATATTGTGATTTTTTTTTCTTCGTTTAATGATAATTTTATTAAGCTTATCAGACGTTATGAAAAGAATTTACATAAAATAAATAGACAACTCTTGTCTATATTACTTAATGAAAAATTAAAAAAAAAATTCTGCCTAAATACACACAAACAATATATATATATATATATATATATATATATATATATATATATATATATATATATATATATATATATATATAAGTTCGTCATTTTTGATGGGTTGTATGTTAATTATGTAATAATGAAAAACAATTTTAACTCCATTAATTATAATGTTCGATAGTAGATCAAGAGAAAGTAGGATGTTCGAAAATATGAGAGTAGATGATTGAGAAGGATTTTGGTGATTAATGCGAATGCCTTGTCTGTCAAAAATAAATTTCCAAATTACGCAAACTGACTTTTTGTCTCGTCGGAAATAACTTCTTAAATCCTATTTTGAGTGTATAATTTTATACGTCACAGGAAACGCATCAAATAAATGACGAACATGATGAAAGCAAAACAATAAAACGTGCAATAATTCATATTATTTCATTTCAGAATCGCTAAAATACTTCAAGGAAAGCCTGTTCTTATTTTATATACACAAACTAATATTCATTTTGACTTGATTTATTATATCTCAAAGACGAAAAAGAAATAAAATCTTTCCTCCATTCTTGGCATTAGTGAATACCACTTATCAAATTCCTGTTCGCCTGAAATACAGGCAGAGAGATTACTTTCATAAACTGATTTGGAAATTGACAGCTTACAAGATTAGCGGGAAATTTGACAAATGTTTAGTAATGGATAACGTTCAGATTTTTTTTTCTAATTGCTTTTTTTATATACACGATTTTGGCAAACCTGAGAATGAGTAACTGCTTTTTAACATTGATATCAAACAAGAACGCCATTACTTGGAATAAATGAGTTACATTTACAATCAACATATTTTTAACATTCAAGCCTAGAATAAAGAACGTAGTCTTTTCTAGCTGTCTTCAGTTTTGAATATTTTATTTATAGGTATTTTGCATTGTTATTGTTATTTCCTTTAACCTTATATATATATATATATATATATATATATATATATATATATATATATATATATATATATAACCTTATATATATATATATGTGTGTGTGTGTGTAACCTTATAACCTTGTAACCTTATATATATATATATATATATGTGTGTGTGTGTGTATGTGTGTGTGCGTGTGTGAAAATTGAAGTCAACACTCAGAGGCTGTTTCAAGCTAGACGCAATTGTCAGGCCTGACGTGTGTGTCTAGCATGAAACAGCCTGTCGCCTCTGAATGCTGATTTCAATGTTCACTTTTCTATTTACATACACTCTATTTCTGATATTGAGCACTTCATACCGTAAATATCCCACACCTTAAAACTATATATATATATATATATATATATATATATATATATATATATATATATATATATATATATATATATATATATATATATATATATATTTATATATATATATATATATATATTGACCAAGCATGCTTGTATCTATCCAGCCTCTATATTAAATAACAAACTTATAGGGACTGTTGGAATAACACAGGGACTGACCAAAATTATGTTAAAAAATATTAAAAAAAAAATTAAATAAAATGAAACTACAGATAAAGTTCATTTTCTTCAAGTCATTCATTCCTGTTGTTCACTGCTACTAACAAGCAGAATTTTTTTTTACCCTTATGATGGCCATACTGGCCGAAACTTGTCAAGGAATGTAACTGAAATAATAAAACGAAAAATATTAATACACAACCCAGTGTGTGTAAAATTCTAACTTTTAATATTTTTTATTGTTCAATATATATATATATATATATATATATATATATATATATATATATATATATATATATATATTTAAAAATTGATTTAAAATAAAAATTAATAAAGTAAAAATAAAATATCTATAAGAACACCGGATTTTATATCTTACTGTTCTTTCTTTTATTTATATACATATATATATATATATATATATATATATATATATATATATATATATATATATATATATATATGTGTGTGTGTGTGTGTGTGTGTGTGTGTGTGTGTGTGTGTGTATGTATATGCAATAGGAAATACTATTATTTTAGTATTATTAATAGTAGCTAGCTTTAAACAGTGATTCAATGTTTGTATCACATCATTTGACAAGTGTGTGGATTATTCTTCAAAATAAACAACAGATTCTTCTTGTAAAATAGATACAGCTTGCACAGCTTCTAACTCCGAATGTCTATAAGTATCTTCATATCTCGATTGGTTACCTTTGTAAATAGATACCAACTCGAACCGTGGAGAAATATTGATTGATTTCTACCAAAGAATGAAAATTCAAGATCTGTCTCCTGCGAGAAATACTTCAAGAGATTCAAAAAACATAAAACAAAAAAGAATTTGATATTAAAAAACAAGATCGTGTTCAATAATAAGAAAAAAACATTGTATTTTTCAATTGTCATCAACTGGAATAATATAATTGAAGAATAAAACATGAAAGATTAAAGAAAGTTTAGTGAAAGACACAATCATGGCTGCAAATACTTTCAGTTACATTTGCAATAATTCTGTATTTTCAAAGATTTTATAAGCACACAAATGTAAGTTTTATTTTGGCGTATTTAGATAGTTAAATGCTTCTCTGCAGTTTTCAATACAAAGTTGCCATTTTCTTAGAATGTTGCCATGTATTTCTACGGATATTAAACTGCACTACTTTTTTTTTTAAAATAGCTAATAGGAGAAGAAATTAATTCATGCTTTTTTCTGATGACATTAGTGCGAAATTTAATCCAATTCATTTTCAACTTGGACGGCCAATTCCATTTCCTTTAGCTATAACCGCCATGCTACTCACACATCCACCAAGAGGATACGATACAAAATGATTTTTAAGATTAGTTTTTTTTTTTCCATTTAAATAAATTTGGTCTGGTTGTTTCATGATGAAGAAAACAATATGAGAGACGTGTATAAAACCTTTATAAATTATTTCATGAAATTCAACACTTCCATATATTCTGTTGATGAACGTTGCAATTAATGAAGCAACTCTAGTGGGGTTATATAACAAAAAATGTTCACGAAAAAGGATCAATGACTCGCACAGTTGTTGATCTAATATGGGAAAATATCAGGATATTTTTGCTATAATTTATTCTTTTATTTGTATAAATTCATTTTTCTTTAACAAAATGATAGATTTGTAAACTGTTTTTTGCGGAATCAAAATTGTTTGTGAATGAGTGTATACGTAAAATAGTATAAAAACGTATAATTTCAATTGTTCGGCTTATATTCTTCATGCATAATAGGTGCAGTCAATTATCCAATATAATAAGTTATTTTAAGAATAAAATCTTAACTGGGTGGTACCTTTTTGTGGTTGAGTATTATAAAGCATTGCTAATTTCTATGTGCATTTCTTGTTAAAAAGAATCGAATTCTACCGAAACAAATTATCCAAGCATTTGGAATAGTTAATAAATATTGCGACTTAGAGGTTTCTTTGTAAGCAATTAGAGGGTATGTTATTATGCTGGCATCAAGAGAGTCTTTCCCGTGTGGATACACACTCTTTAGTCTGGCTTAATTGTGTTAGCTTGGCACCGTGTAAATATTACTTTCGTTCAAACAATGTGTTTACTCATTGTAGAGACTTGGAAAAGAGGTAACGCATCAACCACTTAAGTCAGCATATCCTCCTTTAAACATGTTCCCAGGGATAAAATCGTGCTGGAAAAGAATATTTTAGACCGTGGACGAGATTAAGAAGAACGTGACGATTCAGTTGTTGACAACCCTGAAAGAAAAAGTCACAGTCATTTTAAAAACGGTAGAATAGTTTCTGGAATAATTATATGATGCTTTACGTGGAGTGATTCCAAGCGAATTACAGTGCCTCTGCATTCGGCAATATAAAATTGTTGGACAGTATCCAGACAAACGTTGTGCGTACGTACTCCTTTGGACCTCCAACAATGATTAAATAAAACTAACATAGTGAGACCCAGATGTACTTATTTTCTCCTATCGTTCTCTTTTTCTCCTTCTCTATGACATTTCATATCTCTCTCTCTCTCTCTCTCTCTCTCTCTCTCTCTCATTACGATCTTTCGGTCTTAGTCCCCCTCATTCCCTTTTTCTATCTGGATTGCTCACACCGTTCTCTGCTTTCGATTTTTCCTTGTACCTTATTTGCCATCACTTGTCTCTCAAACTTATGCTGATGGACATACAATGAAAATGCAAAATAATTATCACACAATTTCTCGGCTTACGGTCATATCACGTGGGACAAAGGTTCTCGTATGACAACCGACGTTAAGGAAAGTCGAGTCTGGTCACTACCTGGATGAGTGACCACTTGGTAATAGCAGTAACTGTGAGTTTGGTTGTGCGGGTAGTGTAACGGAATTTTTACTCGGATTGCAGATTTCCAATTCCAGTCAGGTTCGTTATATTCACTTAAGCACAAATAACCCTGGGAAAGGCATGAATCCATTTCTCCCCTCCCAAGCTATGGGTTAATTCGTAAGACTAGTTTTACGAAAGAATTAGTATCTCTAAAATATATTTTCTGGCTTTAAATAAACTGCAGAGGGGTGATAAGCTGTACAAAATGAATCACTCAATCAAAATCATTTTTTGCAATGATTATATGTATTAGCGAAATGTTTTAGCATAAACTAGCAGCATGGCCCGGCGTTGCCCGTGCTTGATTCAAAAATCGTACGCTATCATTTGACTTAAAATATTTTTGCCCTTCCTTGCCTTTAAAGGAGTGCCCTTTGCCGCGCTGATGTTACTACATGCCTTAATTCTTGCCTATCTCACACTGCGAATTTTTTCTAAGCTCTATACTAAACATTAAATCTGTTACGAAAAATGAACTAAACAAAATGAGCACAAAACGATCAACTTTAAAAAAGGACTCGTAACAGGAAAAAACGAATGAAAAAATAATGTTAACAACAAATACTTTTTCACACCCAAGCCAGTTCTGCTGAATCAGAATCAACGTTGACATAAAGCAAGCGAATGAGCCAATTGGAATAAAGTGCCATGCAAATTTAAATTTTTCCCACTTGTGACGAATGCAGCTATCGATTTTTTTTGCATGCTAGCATGCTAGTTAAAATTCGTGTCAGTCAGCTGTTGGCTCTCACGCTGGCCAATATAATCTTCCTGCCTTGTTCGTGGCAACAGCTATAGGCTCTCACTCTGGCCAGTAGAAAATGTCCGCAAAATACATGAAAACTGCCGTAGAAGCATGAAAATATCGATTCTTTCCACTATCGATATCAGTTAGGAAATGCAAAGTCGGTCTTCTCGCTAACTTGGAGCATGTGCATGTAAATTTTGGTGCAAATCCGTCGAAAATTGCATCTGTGCATTCGTTACACTCACACACACACACACACACACACACACCCACACACACACACACACATCCTGCCTTTTATAGATAGAGATTCAATGCTATAATGGCACTATTATTCATTCCTGCAGTCTTGTTATTATAAAGTGTATGTTATATGACAAGTACCAAAAGAGAAGTTTTTTTTTTTTAATATTTATTCAAATAGAAGGCCACTCCTGAGTTCTTTGGGAGAAATGGATTTGTTATAAATATTTTCTATGCAATACTAACTTTAGCATCAGGTGATGTTTATTTTAAACCCTTTCAGAAACTGATGTGCTTATTTGTATAGTTTCACCAAATTTAAACACAAAACCAAATTTCTGAGATGTAAAGAATGAAATGTACTTATATTTTCTCGCGAGCTTTTATATATTTAGACAATGCCAGATCTGTTTCAACGCTGTTCACAAAGGGAAAACGTGATCCTAATTTGAGAAATATTCACAAATCTACACTCTACACGACAAAAGGCGTTGCAATTTGTCATGCCATTTAATTGCAACGTAATAAAAAAATATCTTACATGTTTGATAAGTAATTATGGAAAAGTTCATATTGTCATAAGCTTTGTAATATTTCTATTTTGAAACTTCAAACAATCAATATTTAGCATAGTCGAATAATGAAATATATTTTGCCGACTAATTTCTAACGGCCAATCATAGAAATATAATTAGACAAACACGTAAATGAATTAAGATGTAAAGTTCAGTCACGGCTCACTCGGAAAATTATTCAAATTATCTTTTTCGTCCAGTAGTTTCTTCAGACATTGCTAGGCGTACAATTAATGTCGATTCAACGTATATACTCTACTTGATAATATTAGCTAGAAAAATATATATTTATTAATATGAAAAATCTAGCCAGCAAAAATCGTTTTATTAATATAAACATTTGCACAACCATTTACTTTTGCTTCGGTAGCAAGGCTGATCAGTCCGACTACATCAAAATAGCAGCTAATGTCAAAATAACTTGATGTCCGTCGTTAACTGGGGCAATAGATGGCTTGTTAATTTTAAAGCCTCCAAAAATAAACTTATTTCCATTAATCATCTGAGTGATCTCACTATGGCTGATGCTAACTGTCAGGAAAGTGACTTTTGGCCTTTTCGGGTCAAAGAACTCAACTGACATGAAGTGGAAATCTATATTAAATCCATTGCTAGTTCAGTTGATAAGAAAAATGATTCTGTGTGATTGAAATATTTCTGCCTCATATTACCCTGTTGTCCTGCTATTTACTTTGAGCTACTTGATAAAATCCAAAGAAGAATCAGCAATATTCTTTGTCCTGATATGGTGGCTCGGCGTCAGTTATTTTTCGTGTCTTATTTATAAATACTTTCATTGTAATTGTTCGTATGAGATCTTCTCTATTGTACCTAGACTTTTTCATCTAAACGCATTACTTCACTAACATATATATATATATATATATATATATATATATATATATATATATATATATATATATATATATATATATATGAAGAAATATAGTCTTAAGATGTGCTATATTTATGGGATAAAGTGCTCAATATCAGTGATAGAGCGTGTGTAAATATAAAAGTGAACATAGAATTAACACTTAGATGCGACAGTGTGTTTCATGCTATATGCGATCATCAGGCCATATATATATATATATATATATATATATATATATATATATATCATCAAGTTACAAGTGAGCTAGCTATATGCAGCGGTAAGTTATAAGCTAAAAATTTATTTTTCTCGAACTCCTCGCTTGTGGAACTCCCTTCTGGCTTCCTGCGTTCCAGCTAGCTTTAATCGGTAAATATTTAATTTCACTGTCAATCGCTATTACCTGTCCTCCTGATTAGTCTTTCTTCTCCCCAAACATTATTAACGTTTCTGTTCCTAATTTGTCCACAACCTGTAACTCCTTGTGTCTTAGTGGCTTTTTTGCCTTGCTTGGTGGGATACCAATTTTAAAAATATACATTTCTTGATCAACAAAGAATTACATTTAGCGCGAAACAGTTTTTTAACTTGACACACAAAAACTTGATTTCCTTCCATAAGTAATGCAGATATTCCAGGATTTGATATGTAGTGACTTCTTCTTCTATGGTCCATATCATTTCCTTTCCTTTGTAGCTTTTAATAGAATTTGTCTGTTAGTTATCTCACCTAAATCTTTTACGTCATTCAATTTCGCAATGTAGGTTATGCATTGTATTCCTCTGTCCCACTCGCCTTCACCCTATCCTGTGAGTATCAAATTTTTCAAATCCTCTTTCCTCATTATGTGCTCTAGACATTTTCACTTTCTTTTTCTGATAATAATTATACATCTTTTTTTCCTATTTTCTCTAAAACTTCATCGTTGCTCACATGTTCTGTTGATGGTATACCCAGCATCCTTTAGTAGCATCATATTTCTGCTGTGTCTAATCTCATCTTCATCTGTCAGGAGATTGCCCAGCATTCACTGCCATATAGGGGGATTGAAATTAATAGCATTTAAGTACTCTTTTCTTTGTTTCTAACAAAAATTTTCCTGTGTCTTGATACTTTGATAATCATTTGCTATTCGAATGCGCCTTCGCATTTCCGTGCGTTTTTAACACATTTCCTTGATAATTAAATTGTTGTACGTGCTTCAGTTTGTTATCTCTAAATGAAGTTTTAATTGCTGGGCCGCCCTTTTGCTGACAACAACGCACTCTGTCTTCTTACAAATGATGTTTAGTCGTTCTTCTCGTTTTCCTTCGTTAACTTCTGTAGAATTTATCGTAGTTTACTTTTTATGATTGGTATCGTCATTGAATTATCTGCATATCTTACGTTGCTAAGATTGTGGTTGCACTTAATAAACCCTAGTAGGACCACTATTTCCATTTTTGAATGGTAATAATGTCGCAAGAGTGTAATGAAATAATATCGTTTATACAAAAGCGATGCTGAAAAGCTTTTCTCATGAAGAAGTATTTCATGTTCGATTAAAATATACTTATTTGTCATTTTCTAATATTAGACGACGTGTCTATGGTCAAGAAATTTTCACCCACACCTTGAAATCTACACATGATTTTCATTGTAGATTGACTGTGAAACACAGACGTTGGCTGATTAAAAAAAAAACCGTAATGATAAATCTAGCGTAGTGCTCGTGAAATTCGGAGTAACAGGGATATAGTCTTAGTTATCTCATGATGTCTCCGGAGAGACACGTAATACACTGAGCTTGAGTAACATTACGAAATACCACAGCTGTCAAGATTCTGGGTGTATTTGTGAAAAATAGGCAGAAATAGGCAGAAAAATACAATTGTATAAACAACCGAGAGACATATAATTCATTGATCTTGTGTAACCTTACTAAATAACACAGCTGTCAAGACACCGACTGTATTTAGATTCTAGGCAGATAAATACACTTGTATAAGAAACACGTAATTCATTGATCTTGTGTAACCTTACTAAATAACACAGCTGTCAAGACACCGACTGTGTTTAGGCAGAAAAAAGGCAATAAATACACTTGTATAAACAAACTAGAGACACGTAATTCATTGATCTTGTGTAACCTTACTAAATAACACAGCTGTCAAGACACCGACTGTATTTAGGCATTGATAAATACACTTGTATAAGCAAACTAGAGACACGTAATTCATTGATCTTGTGTAACCTTACTAAATAACACAGCTGTCAAGACACCGACTGTATTTAGGCAGAAATAGGCAGATAAATACACTTGTATAAGCAAACTAGAGACACGTAATTCATTGATCTTGTGTAACCTTACTAAATAAAACCGCTGTCAATACTCCGACTGTATTTGGGTCGAAATAGACAGGGAAATACACTTGTATAAGCAACCGAGAGACATATAATTCACTGATCTTGTGTAACATTCGGAATGAAAAAAGCTGTCAATACTCCGACTGTTTTGGGGGCAGAAATAGATACAAATATATGAGATAATTAAATCATGCTAGGGACATGCTGAATTGGTGTACTTTGTGAAGCAATTCTTAAAAACAATGCAATGTTTGGGGATATGTCTTCCAGATACCACCGCTCCGTTGCACTATGAAAAGTAAAGGAATAAATATACTTAGTTATCTGAAAAAGTATGAGGGTGCCAGTCATTTTTTACACCTGTCGATATAAATCTTGATATTGTATCACAGTTTACTATGGTGAGTCTGCAAAATAATGTAATTCTGTTGCAGCCTCCCAGAGGAATATCACGATGTAAGACTCTCTATAAAACCAGGATCATAAATATTGCACCTGCCGAAGGTGAACTAGACATCGCTAAAAACTGTTTTATAATATCAAATGCGAGTGAAATAAGACGACATATTTGCACCTAAGAATTTTTTTTATTTATAAAATATTTATTCGTATTTCTGAACGAATGGTTAAATTGGTTTATATTGCTTTCATTTTTTAGAAGACAAAAACTTTTGCACATAATAAAAAAAAAAAACGTTATCTCATCATTTGCAAAGGACATTTGAATATCTTGGCTGATGTTGAAAAGGAAAAAAAAAACTTTATGGGAAAGATGCAGCAGAGACATGTCTTGCCAAGAATCGCCATCTTCAATTACAAAAATATGAGTCGAGAGCAAAAAGAAAAGATAAACAGGCAATATATTCATCTCTCTTGATGGTCTCTGAGGATAACAAGGAAAAACGTGTAATTTTCAGACGAAACGAGACAAGGAAGTGCTTCATGCAAGCGAACCGGACATGTAAATATCTCAACAGGATTAAAAGAATATTGTCGCAGAAAACAACAATATATCATTTTACAAAGTAGACACATATTCAGACACACAACTTACACATAAACACATGCATAAATAAGCAGAATTATACACAAGCATGCAGATATACATATATACACGAAAAATGTTTGAGCCCGAAACTCATCTAAAAACTTACCAAATTAAAAAAAAAAAAAGAAAAACCCTTTTATCGTGATAGGGAGCTTTTGGGTTGGTAGGATATCGTTTCAACACTCCATTATATGAAAATAAATTTAAATGCATGGTGATTGTCAGTACTTTGCAACAAGAAAACAATCTCTGTACTTTGTAGCATGTTTGTGTTTTCATTCTCATTGAATGTTAGTATTTCCAACATTTTTACCGGGCTTAATCACTGCTTTGAGCCAGTAAGTTATTCTTAAGCCTAGCTTCACTTTTACAATTTCTCTCATACACGGGGCAAACATGTTAAATTTGTTGAAACTTGCCTGTCCATGCGTAGAAAATTTAAAGTTTGGGTACCGCAAACCGTGTCACAAAACTCGCATAAGTAATCTAAACGTATTTATAGTAATGTTGCATTTACAAGAGTTTGCATTTGACCTATCTCGTGTGATCTCTGACTGGCTAAAGCGTCCTCCGAGAGGATGACTTTTCCACAAATAGCGCAAGTGTGTTTGCGTCCTAACAGCTCTGAGATCAGATTCTATTTCTCCTTTCCATCGGTTGGAATGCTTATTTCTCTTCAGCTCAAAATTGTCGCAGCCACCCCAAATAATTCTTCTCCAACCAGATCTATCTCAAGCAAAACTTTCATGCCCTTCAACATTAAAGTCAAGAGTCTTTAGGCTATATTTAACTACATTCTTGAACCATCACACTCACACACACGCACACAAATATACACACGCGCGCACACACACACAGACACACACACACACACACACACACATATATATATATATATATATATATATATATATAAAGGGTGTATTTATGTAGCAAGAATACTTTCAAACATATATGGTTGAGTAATATCCGTAAGTTCAGTCTATTCTTTTTTACTACCTTTATGCAATATGCAATATTGAAACGTTTTTATACCTGTCCAAATGAATATATATATATATATATATATATATATATATATATGTATATATATATGTGTGTGTGTGTGTGTGTGTGTGTGTGTATCTATGTATGTATTATGGCATAAAAAGCAAGAAATTTTATATTATAGGCCATGATAGATTTAAAATAAAAACAAAACACACACCAGTCGACCGGTTTCGTCCCCTCTCATCAGAACTGTTAATTGTTAAGCATTTCTTGCTTTTATGCCATAATACGTTTCTGTACTGTTTCAAACACATATATATATATATATATATATATATATATATATATATATATATATATATATATATATATATATATATATATATATAAACTCATTCATACACACAGACGGACACACACATTGTTCTATTTAATATCGAAATCAGATGTGCGTGAAAATATAGGTATGAAACAGAGTCACCTTTTACTGTTTATAGGTGTACCCCCTCTCACTCTTTCTCTTTCTCTCCATATCTATCTATCTATCTTTCTATATGTGGGTGTCTGTCTGTCTGTCTGTCTGTCTGTCTGTGCGTAACTTTGAAGGATGCATAAAAGTATCCATATCAAAACTGAAGATGATGATAACGTAGAAAATCTATTAAAAGCGCGTTTCACTGGAGTTTCTGCTAACTTTGTTCACTCAGGAAAGACTAACCTGTATGTAAGGGGAAATATTTTGCGATCTCTGGGGATAAGCAGTAATCATAAACTAAAATAAATTATAACTTACCCCGTCTAGTGAACAGGCCCAAGAGAGTGCCTCTGTACCTTTTGGTTTATATATATATATATATATATATATATATATATATATATATATATATATATTATATTTGAAACCAATCCACCAAAAAACAAGAACGTTTTTATTTTATATATATATATATATATATATATATATATATATATATATATATATATATATATATATATATATTGGGTGCGATGGATATTTTGTCGTCTAAAGGAGAAAAATGAAAATAACACTGGCATTTCAGTTTAACAGATATACAACAAAATTCGACAAAAACATTTTGAAATACTAAAAAGTAAATTTCTTTAATAACATCGTCATTAGCTTCAATCGGGGCCTCCAGATGACTTCGAAATCTGTTGCAACTCTCCTGGACTGTCTCCTTGCTTAAGCTGTAAATGTCGCCATAATCCTTGCCTGTTCATCATTGTTGATACAAGGAGTTTTGTTGGTCTCTCGATCAAATGCGTCCAACAAATAATAACGTAGGTTACAGTCTGGGGAGTTAGGTTGCCAGATCTAAGAGGCGATTTGTTCACAGAAATTGTCGGACATTCATAGCTGTTTCTCCTGCTTGTGTGGCCTGGTGCAGAATCATGTTGGCATATATATGTTCTTCCATCTGCCACCCTCTTCACCCATGGCTGTACTTCCTTCGTCTGTGATCCTTTGGGAAGATGAATGGTTGCATAACGCCGCCATCCCTAGTGGTCACTCTAAACATCTTCGTAATCACCATTAGACTCATCCGACTCTTCCTGAATCCGACACTTAAACAGTATGAAAGGTATGTATTGGCACTTCCGGTGCGAATGTTAAGCAGTACAGTATTCCGTTTCGAAATTTCTGGCAGAGGGAATTGCATCATTGTGCCTTATTTCTAACAGACAGTGCTCAACTGACCCTACTATTCTGTGCAGTCAACAAAATCAAAACCAACAAAGCCCGAATTAACAATAATCGCCGTATACAGTAGACGAATGCCTCTTGTAAAGAAAGAGATGTCTTCCTCACAAGAACCAAACCATTTTTATTTCACAATATCTTAATTTTATTCATAGTTGCACGCTGCTCATATACACACACATATTTACATTTTTACTTTAAGCCACCATGTTATTTTTTTGTATACACAATCCCAAATAACTATAAATTTCTACGTTGAAATTGTTGTTTTGGACGCTTCAAGGCAGAAAAAATAGAAACATATATTTGTTGATTATGGAAAGACAGAGATGCAACTTTATTTCTTGGAAGATTTTGAAAAGCATGACCGTGACTTTGTTGCTATATTCTTTAATATGCTTTCACTCAAGAGGATTGCATCTACCGTGATCAAAGCCCACATCTACATAAAGGATAATAGATAGAAGTGGAATGAATGCCATCGACGCCATTAATCCTATGACCATGTAATTAAACGCTGTGAATGACGTCGGTTACAAATTGAACGTCATATACTGATGTGGATTTGGCGCCAAGTAAATATTCACTGAGCATCCGTTTGTCATTGACTTCCGTGTTCTTCGCGCTTGTATCGTCAGGGATTGCACATTATAATTACATTGTTGGAACTACTCAAATGTTTTCAATAGAGAAAATTTTCTTTGTACTGTAAAAACGACTGGAAATAATCAAAGTTTATCTAATATTCAACGTAGACTGTTACCAATATGTTAACATTCTCTGAGCTTCGTTTTATGTCGCCTTTTTGTTTTCGTAACAAGAAGGTAAAACTAAATAAATATTTCTCATAGTCAAGAATGTTGATTTTATTTCAAGAATACATGAAGAGAGTCTACGTCATTTATTCAGGTATTGCTTTTGAATCCTTGCTATTTTGAGAAAGATAATATGAAGTGTATATTATAACCGTGACCGCGGGTTCAAATCATCCTAGTGGATATTTTCTTTATCAAGTCTCTGAAATAAGCAAGCAACTAACGTAAATTACGCTGTCTTAAAAATGGGATGTCTACACAAATATGGGTACCCACTAAAATAATGTTTCGAATAATAATAATAATAATAATGATAATATATATATATATATATATATATATATATATATATATATATATATATATATATACAAGGTTAATGGTCAGACTTAAATCAGAGCAGGAAAGATTAGTATTACAAAGTGCTGAAAACACGTAAGAAAAGCATAAATTAAAAGTAAAAATATGATGTAGAGATTTCGACTGTAAAATCATGAAATCAAACTCTGTACCGAGTATTGAGTCCTTGCTTACATATTAAGAAATTCCTCTTAAGTACATATGAGGCCGGATAAAAAAAGTACATTTCAATCACCCACCCGATACTTTTATAATACCGTTTATTCTTCTTCTTCTTCTTCTTCTTCTTCTTCTTCTTCTTCTTTACAGGAAATTATAATAAAAATGATTTACAACGCTACCCAACAGCAACAAACCATTACCTGAGGAAGTATACTCATGGTATTGAAACATGAAACTTTTGTGCATCAATGTATAATATATTTGTCTTTTTTTTATTATAACCTCGTGTAATGAATATATAATAACAATCTTATGTTCTAGTTTGTATTGAGCACTTTTTTACTCCATCTATTCTTTCTCTTATTTTATCTATCTATCTATCTATCTATCTATCTATCTATATATATATATATATATATATATATATATATATATATATATATATATATATATTGTGAAAGATAACGAAAAGATTTTAGAAGGAACCAGGACGCAATCATAAACAGGACAAAGAACAAGTGATCAAACCTCTACTCCTGTTCGAATCACCCAGGTAGTATGAACCGGACGATAAGTGGTCTTATCTTCATCAAAGTCAATGTTTATACGAGAACGTTAGAAATATAGAATTGATTTGAAACGGATTCTTAATCATATTTTTGAAAGTCTAGACAAAATCTTTGAAAATATTTATAATTCACCAAAGAAAGTATATATATATATATATATATATATATATATATATATATATATATATATATTCACGCCTATACTTTATTCCTTACCTTCGTAAGAATTCGGTATATGATATTCCTACAGATCGATCAATTCAAATGATCAGATTCTGGCAATTTGTTTTACGTAGATACGATTCATCTTTAGATGTGTTGATGGAGATACATCCCTATCAATAGACGATTTAGTGGAGTTAGACAGACAGATAGATAGATAGATAGATAGATAGATAGATAGATAGATAGATAGATAGATAGATAGTCCCTCTCACCGTCATCTATGTATCTATCATGAAATAATAGTCAATAAATGAAGATGCAATGTCTTCTAATCTGAGTATTCTGCGCGTTTTCCTTTATCAAATAACGAAAACAATATATTTTCGACTCGATGAGCACTAAACGAAGAAAGTCCATCAAAGGGAGATAAATTACAATACGAAATTATTTTTTATATAATTACTGATTTTATTTGCTCGTGTCTTTTAGAATCAAATTGATTAAGCTTCTCTTGTCGACCGCTGAAATACACAGTTTCGATTTGTTTTCCTTGGAAATCATTATTTGTGATGTAAAAGCAACTCCTCTCATATGGGTTGTTTGAATTGCAACACTTCAACCAATGCCATATCCGGAGTTTTCGGAATTTTCTCAATTGCGGTGCTAAACTATTTTCTTCATTTTACAAACTCATAAAACCCATCTCCTCATCTCTTTGTGCGCATCACCCTGCATCTCATATCCCGTGGAGTTGATATCCGATGTTTCTTCACTATTGCTCTCTCCACTTTATAGCATACAAAACAACGCATAACACGTCCAGGAGACTTCCCTTGAATGTAGAATGAACATACCGTTCCTTTGAAATGATCTCAAAATAGCAAATAAATTTCATGACTATGGAACTAAGATGAAGTAATTTATGCATATCAGTTTTTATTTTTTCTAAAAGGGACTCTTAGTTAATATCACTCGACGTAAACATCATGATGAAGCTTATAAAACCTATGCCATATTTTTCCTTTTTTATTACTATTTACCTGCTTGACATTACGTTTTGCATTCAGTTAAACATTCTTTAAATAAAATATTTTAGTTTTTTTATATATTGTTCTCATTAAAAAAGGAAATGATCAGGTCTATTAAAAACACCCCATCTTTCTTATCTATATTTGTAATACTGTTCGTATGCAAATTACTCTTGTGTTGAGATTTGCTGTTAACACAAGGCATATCCATCCCTAGTGGCGTCTAATGAAAAGGTGACATGTATTCAATCAGGACTATAAATAGGCAATAGCATTTCTAGATATAAGATATTTTCTTTTCACATGTTTTATAAGTCAAAGTCTAAGAACTGTTTCGACGGAAATGTAATACCACCGACTCTAGAAAGGAATGTTTATCTTATGACTCCTTTTCACTGCTCTATACTCCATTTGCTAAAATATAGTTTGAGAGGTTACTCTCTATTCCATTTGTTTATCTTAACTGCAATATGTCCATTAAGTTTCAAATTCTCGAAGGACACTTTTCTCATTATGAATCGCAAAAGTGGCAGCTATTTTTTTTTCATTTTCAAGTACAGTCGTCCTTTATGTTTCAATTCTAAATTAAACTTTCTCCTTGCTAACATTTTCGGTCAATGATATTCTCAGCTATCATTTATTGAACCATATCTCTGTTGACTTCATTATACTCTCCACAAGAAAAGTATGCGACATTCGCTGTCATCGTCTATATGTCATATTGAATATAATTTCTGTAATATTTTCTTTGATTATAAGGAATATCACTTTGTTTCGCAAGCTATTTGAGGATAATCATAAATTCAGTTGCAATGTTTATTCGAGAAAACTAGGAGAAAACATCGCTCCCAATATTGTGATAAAACTAACAAAGATAATGATCTGTCTATATTTCTGAGATGCAGTATTATGTACACTATTTACATTATTTGAACAATTGTCCTCATATTTGTCGCCATATTTATCACATTTTAAGGACACATGGCGTAGGTTAGGTCCTGTGACAGGATCCAAAAAGTGCGAGTTCAATACCCGGGTAAGCAAGTGGAGAACTTGGAGAGGGGAATTAACAGGAGATAACTGATAACATCCATTAAACATGGCACGTGGAACTAAACAGTCTACCCCAGTGAGCGAAAATGTTGTGATAAATATTGCGAGAAAGATGAGGACAATAGTCCGAAAAATGTAAATATTGTAAAGATAATTACATTAATGTGGGAATTTGTGTGTTGTTTATTCTTGTGTTTGGCATTTAAAATAGAAAATTCAACATTTAAATTCAAATTAAAGTGAGCGTAATAATAATTTTAAAAAAAATGCTGCTTCAGCATTTGGGATCTAAGATCTTTTTTTATGAAAAAAAAAAAAGGCATATCTATAATCACCGTCAAAGAATTGCAAATATTGTTTACATCCTCCACTTTTTTTCACTCTAATAATATTCTCATAATTTTTATATAGAAAAATTTCCTGATCTTCGTTGTTATTAAAAGATTTTGATCGTTCTATCTTCTTTTCGTCATCGGGAGTTTACGATCCAGCGAAAACCTTAGTGAATTTCCAAATAAACATTTATTCAAGAGTAGATCTCTAGGGAGATCTCATTTACGTCTACTGCTACAGTGCGCATATATTTTATACACTCCTTTTCACTTAGAACATGTCAAACTGGCCCAGTCGGTTGAACTGACAATTAATATATGACTATATTTACAAAGCAACGCTATAGTTCATACGGTATGCACGATGTTTAACGTGTTTCAGTATAGCTAAGAAAGAAGGAAAATATTTTAAACAATAACTTTTACCACTTCACATCTAAACGATAAACCTAAGCTCATCCTTTTAGTAGAGTCATTAATATCGTATATATGCACTCAAAACATATATTTATATATTACGTGTTACATCATCTTCTATAGATTTCGTAGATTTTGACAAGTGTAATATGTAACATTATTAACATTAGAACATATAAAATTCAACATGAAAAACACGATGGACATAAGAGCACAACTAATCCAAACAGATAACTGAAATTTTATATAAGATCATCGTTCCGTTTAAAATATGATCACGTCATCGTCACGCTGGCGATGTTGTGAAAACGTATTCGAAGATGATTTCAAAATATTAAAATATTAAACAAATTCGATTGAACTATTTTCTCATATAAACAGTTCGTCAAGAAATCCTTTCCGTTGATGTAGGAATACGCAGAGATCAATAGGTTCTTATATTTCCATACAAGCTTGAAGTTTTCCATGTTACAAAGTAAATCAAAAATGATTTCAAAATATTAGACAGGCACGATGGAACAATTTTAAGACAGTTCGTTAATAAATCCTTTCCTTACTTACAGGAATAGGCTGAGATCAATACATCCTTATATTTTCGTACAAGATTGATCTTATATAAAATTTCAGTTATCTGTTTGGATTAGTTGTGCTCATATGTCCATCGTCTTTTTCATGTTGAATTTTATATGTTCTAATGTTAATTATGTTTTATAAATAAGTCCTGATAATTGTCTAAAATAGACCGAAACGTCCGACGTTTACTTTATATTAACATTAATACAGCATAATTATATATTAAGATTTTTGTTTGTTTTTTTTCTGTCTATTTTTCTTCATACTGTCGGATCTATATCCATATATTTGCTTTATATATATATATATATATATATATATATATATATATATATACATACACACATATATATATATATATATACACATATATATATATATATATATACGTCATATATATATATATATATATATATATATATATATATATATATATATATATATAACTACAGTTTAATATTTCAGCATACTGAAGATGATTTTCGCCCACTCTAAACTTCTAACATTCTGTCCTTGAGTAACAAGTTTCCTGAGAGGTTTCACGCATGAGTTCATTTTCTTTTTTAAACTTATACACCATTCTCTTGAGGGTTCTTGAATGGACCTTCTTTTGATCATAAAATTTCACGTGCAACATGAATAAACGTTTTGTGTGCTCAATTCTGGAATTTTTACTAAACCTTTCTAGTAATTTGGCACGCTCAAATCACCGTGCTGATAACAAATATGGCGTCAGTTTGTTTACATTGCGTACATCACGTCGAAAATTTCAGTGATTGCGCAGGCCAGTGTTGCCAATATTGTGTGAAAATTTTCTGTGAAAATTTTGTGTGAATTGAGTGGAAGGTTTTTGAAATATTACAAAAGAAGTTATATCGTAATAATTTGGCACGCAGTATATATATATATATATATATATATATATAATAATTTTGATTTTGAATTTGTAGGTCTGATGATTTGGATCGTATTTACGATTCCAATGGAATAAATTATGACCATGGAATATTAGTGTTTAAACCTTTTTATTATATCCTTACTCTGTCCTCGACATTGAGTTCTACCTGAATTCTTCCTCTTGGAAAATGTTTTCTGAAAATATACATGTATGTGTATTTTTATATATACTTTGCATATGTATGTATATTTTCCACTAATATTATATATATATATATATATATATATATATATATATATATATATATATATATATATATATATATAATAGAATCCAATTCTTCAGTCTTATTCAACCCCGGCGTTGAATAAGACCGACAGATTATATTTTCGTTGGTCGAAATCGGCTTGCTTCAATATTAGATTATTTCGATTTGTTGTGTATTAATCTTTGCTCTGTAATAACAAATACATTGAGCTCTTTTTGTCGATCAGTTTTAGGATTTTATATTATTAGTATCTACTTGGTTTATATACAAACGTATGTATTAAATTTACCACACTCTATCTCTGATATTGAGCACTTTGTCCCATAAATATGTCACAACTTAAGAGTAAATTTCTACATATATATATATATATATATATATATATATATAGATAGATAGATAGATAGATAGATAGATAGATTTAGATATCACAGTGAATATTGGTGATAGAACTGTGGTTGATGTAGTGTAAGAGAGCCAAAAGTAAAATAATATAAATGAATGATCTGATCCAGAGAGAGAGAGAGAGAGAGAGAGAGAGATGCACTTAGGTTAAGAGATATATTTCGTTAAATGTAGATTTTCGGACTAGTTCAAATAATCATAGTTGATTCCTGATGAAGCATAGAATTATGAACACATAGTAATGTTTTATACGGGAATTATGTAAAACACTGTCTTGCAAAATCAAACTTGCTAGCATTTACTCTGATTTTTGTTACTAGGAATAAAAATATACAAATTATTAAGTTCTGTCTGGGTAAAAAAATTTTATTTACGGATACATTTTAAATGAAAGTTATTTAAATATTTTTTCTTCGTAAAAGCATACTTCCATATCAATATTTTGTAAAATATATTTGCTTATTAGGGCTTCCACAATAATTGGGATCGTTTTGATTATTCCTTCGATGTGTGTATTTTAATAAGTCTTTTATTAACAGGAAAATAAATATCAAATTTTAGTTTATGGCATCACTAAGAAATTCTTGCTTTCATCTTTGCTTTCTTTACGAAAACATAAATGCGGCTTTTGATATGAATGTTTTTGTATGCAAAGAACTTCAATGGTTTATTCCCACATTTCAAACTTGCAGTAGTTTAACATCAATCAATAACGACGTCGTACGTGAAACTTTCAACTGATTGAAAATGATGTTTTCCTCGCTTTCAGATCTGTTAACAGAAAATATTATTATATATAAGTTTACATCCTTTCTCCATTATGGTGTATATATTAGCAAAGTCAATATTTGTACAATCGAAGTAGCATTAATAAACCAATGGTATCGAAGATTTTAGGATAAACTTGTTTTTGTAGGCTGAATAATATATCTAAAAACTATGAGTAATCGAGGCGTCTATTGGATTAACACAGTAGAAAATAAAGCTGGAAATAATTATTTTATTATTATACATGTTAAAATGAGCTGCGTGATATTATAAGGACTTCATCAAAGAGATTCATTTCATATTTTCTCTCTTTCAAATTTGACATATTTTCAGAGATTTCTGTTCCTTTACAGAGATATTCTTTACATGTACATTGATTTTCCCTCAATACATGTTTTAAATCTTGTCCATAGCCTTTACGATTGCTAGAAAATTTGGTCCACTGTGCTGTGTCAGAAATCTAGTGATCCTGCTGTACCGCTTGACGTGATTCTTGACAAAATTCCAAGAAGGGTCTGTAGCTATTTTCTCACAGACTTGATGTGATTTCCCTCTGTCTTTTCTACAAATATATTCATTTTAACTGGACTGATGAGATTTTTGCCCTGGTGCGCCGACTACATAAATTTAAGCGTTCTATTAGATTGGCATCTAGGTCTGACCATGTTACTTTTGAAATTTCCAGATTCAACCGCCACTCCGCGGACAATTTCTTTTCTCACGCTTCTCAACTCTGAAAAGCCTATATGATTTCTTGCTTCCACTGCCATAAAATGTAGCGATTAATATCGAAGCAATTGATATGTCTACTGCTAAAGTTGGTCTACTGTACCGTGCCAGAAAAATGTTTCTCTTCAGATTGACGTCTTGCAAATTTATAAATCTATCAGTCGTCTGAGCATTGAATACTGTTGCCATATCGGGACTTGTGATCCAGCTGCACATTGCGAGATTCTTGACAAAATTCAAATATGCGTATCTAAATTATTCCATCCTGACAAGGCATCTCGAATTTGGTCACGTTATCATCGAGATGACGTGGCTTTTCTTTGACTTTTTACGAATACAGTTGTTCTGATGGCATGTTTCCCTAGTTCTCCGACTATATGAATTACAGTGCGTTACAAGATAGGCGTCTAGTTTCTACACTTTTGCTCATGAAAAAGCTAAATGCAACTGTTACAATCTATATTCAACCTAATCACTTGATAAGACACCAAAGGTGTTGAAACAAAATGGCTATTTTTGTAGAGATTTTAAAACATATTTATGTTATAATTTTTAAATAAATATATATATATATATATATATATATATATATATATATATATATATATATATATATATATATATATGAAGAAATATAGTCTTAACATGTGATATATTTATTGGATAAAGTGCTCAATATGAGAGATAGAGTGTGTAAATATAAAAGTGCCCTGACGATTGCGTCTAGCACGAAACAGATTGTCGCCTCTAAGTCTTGACTTCAATGTTCATTTTATATATATATATATATATATATATATATATATATATATATATATATTAGTTAAAACTTCTTCATTATATCAAAATTTAAAACAATCATCTTTTTTTCTGAAATTAAAATAAATCTGTGTATTTAGCCCTCAACTTTGAAGTACCTGTGAAGACACTGCCTACAATAAAAATCACAAATCATTATTCCACCTCCCCACTGTAACGCTCTAAGTAATGTTGATTGATTATTTCCAGACTAACGACCGTGTCAGTTCAGTTTACCCTTGAAAAAGAATCACTTCATATACTTAAATGTTTAACACATATTTTCCTCTTTTTTGATTTAAGAATGATAACTATTTTCTGTTTATATTCGCAACACGAGCTACTGCAAATATTTTCTTTCAGATCATACAATTTTCTTGTAATTTTTATCAGATATATATTTTCTATTCATCGAAAGTTTTCTGCATTGTTTTAGTTTTTCAAAAGCTATGTTACTATTGCTCAGTTATTTATTTTCCTATTGTATACTTTTGTCTTGCTATGATTTCTCATTAATATTTTATACCTTAGAAACAAAAAATACATATCAACAATTACAATATTATATGAATATTTATATGATAACAAAACACAACAATCGTAATATACATTGTCATTTTATTAATAAATTACTGAAAAATTGTAATAAATTTATGAAACTCAGATATATAAAATTAACTATATCCCTATCTATATATATATATATATATATATATATATATATATTTTTTTTTTAAATATGATTCCTTCGCTACATAAGAGTTCTCATGTTTCAAAAACGAGAGCCGAAACCATCCAAATAATTATTAAAATTAATTTGAATTAAGGTGTTTTAGTCCCGATTCATCTTCAAGCGAAATTAAAAAATAAAAACAAAAATACTAAGGAACTCCGGATTATGCACCCAACATGTTCTTTTCTATTTTCTGCATACCTGCGCATTATATATATATATATATATATATATATATATATATATATATATATATATATATATATATATATATATAT